>JAHZNB010000826.1:0-30170 GCA_027744295.1 Callyntrura guangdongensis | reverse complement strand
CTATTCCCCTCGGAGGGGAATAGATCGAGGGTCCCGGGGGAATAGATCCAGGGTCCCGCCTGCTAACTGACAAATGTAGTAAAGTCCACTTGTAAGAAACTTTTTAAACTTCAATTTTTATTTTTATTCATCAATAGACGTCCATTCCTTGGTCCCCTCCGTCAAAATTTAGTTACATATAAAAAACTACAAAGGGTTTATGCATCCATTTAAAGTATATCTAAGAACTTACCTGCATATTTTATGATTTTTTCAAAATTTACTTTGAAATGCCATTTCTCAAAAGGAGCTTTCTCAGTGAAGCATTTCCGCAGATACAATAATTGCCACATAAACTGATCTTGTCGAGATGGATCAGGCACATGGCTAGAAGGTGCTTTCTAGACTTTCTCGCTGACTTTAGGAAGTTCTGCAGTTGTTAAGCAATTGTTAATGTATGTGTGTGAGGAAATTGTGTACACACACACTGACAATGGTACATATTACATAATACGCCGTTCCAAAGTTCCAAAATATGATAATAAGGGTTGGAAAAAATATTTTTATCTACTCCACATGGGTTGTAATATGGAAACAGTTCCTCGTCAATATAAAGCACACTATAGCACACTGAGCACACTAGGTATGGGATGTGTTAGAAAAAAATAGACTGTGTGGTCGTAGAAATGCTATATAAAGCTCTTGCTATGCTGGTGGAAATGCAGTGGCGTTGAGGCAAAGATAAACCAACAACAATATTATCTATGAAATATCATCTTCCAATAATTACATCAGAAATTAAAAAGGAGTTTTAGTACGTTTAGTACGTTTAAAGCAATTTTATCAGACTGTCATGCCAGTTTCCAAGGTTTCCAGCTAAATCATCTTCAGTTGAAAAAGAAACTTGCTTTTAACCAAATCATGACAACCTAAAATTGTTACTGTATATTTAGCATTTAAAAAATTCCCTGACGTTGATTGAACATGTATTTAGTTAGGGTTTAATGTCTGTTATGGAGGGAGGAATGCCAGGGTTGATAGTATTTCAAACAGTTTTTATTAATAGGCAGTTTACAAAAAATTGTAAAAATAATGCCAATGCTGGTTTGGCCTTCGTTTAAATACGTATTTACATACATTTTTAAAACAAATTTTGCAGTGATATTTTGAATTATGGTTGTCATGATTGACTTACCTAGTCACAAAAGCTCTGATTATAACTGTGTCATTGATACACGGGCACACCCCACTATGCCATTCATTGCATCAGGTATTATTGGTATTGCGTAAAGTGAATAAATCTCGGTCGTAATAACCTTCACTCCACTTCACGAGACACCTCCAGGAAATTCAAGAAAAATATGCTATTGACTATTTATAAATCAATACTCAAAATATCACTATGTCACACAACTGGCAGCATAACCATAACTCAAGGTGGCTGATCAACCAGAGGTAATGCTGCTAAACCCTGTTCGAGAAGCAAGATAAGACCACGACTGCAACTGTATAGTACAGGGTACAGGACAAGGACATGTGTGTGTAATTTTGTTGTAAAAGTATATTGCTTAGAGCAAAGCAAACCGGCATCATCCTCATACCTTCTTTCTCTTACTATTTTTTTCTCCATTTATTTTTTATTTTTATCATCATTCATCTGTCTTGAGTTATGAATCCAGAAATAGTAATTATAAAAATCCTGCTGTACAATATTAGATAAGTAGCTGAAAATAGGGACATACATATAACATAAGGATATATGCATATATTATGAATATAAGGATGTAAGGACCCCCAACTGACCATTTGTACCAAGTTTGGTCGAACAGGATGTGGGCAGGAGAGCATAGCAGTAGGAACCGGGGGGATGGGGGGGACAAATCCCCCCAGGAATTCAGAGTTTTAACATTACGTACATTACAGGCCCAAAAATTCTCTAACATTACAGGATCCAGGCCTATCCCCCCCTTGTCCCCCCTGTTCCTACAGCCCTGCAGGAGAGCACCCACGGACAGACAGAAAGCCTGACAATTGAACCAAATTCAATAGCTGAAACCGCTACGTAATAAACCGGCTGAATTGCAGCTATAAAATCATAACTGAAAAACTTTTTACTGATGATAGTTATATAGTTTGAATTGCTGAATATGATCTTTGACGCCCTGGGGGCCAACAGGAGACAACCGATAATGGTCTAATTTGATATTCTGACTTGCCATTTAACTGCAATATACAAAATATGAGCTAATTTGGATAAAGTTTAAATTTTGACCCCCAACTGATCCTCCCCCCGGGGATTGAATAAATTTAGGGAAATTACATTACATCCCATATATGCCACTACTACACTAAGGTTTCTGTATGCCAAATTAGAGCTAAATCGAGTTATTAGAGCTGAAGCATCTGGCGTGGAGAGTGACAACAGGCGGACAAACATAAGATAAGTTTAAAAGATTGTCAGCTACGTATTAATGCTCCAAAATTAAACAACTCCATGACGTGAATGGATTTTTGTTTTATTATGGAATGCAATTAATGCAAAGTGCTTATCGAGAATCGAGATGCGTAAGATGCCTGACGGTGACGTAAAAATGTTCCGGGATTGTATTTTAATAGCATTGGAGGCCGTATATAAAAGAGCAGTGCAAGTCTATTACTAACTTTGCGTGAGTGAACTTTTGTGCACTATAAGACGTTTATTTTTGAAAGTATGTTTCCTGGAAATCACTACAAAAATTTCAAATACGTGTTATTCGGTCCTTAGTGTTCATGGGCTATGTGTGGGCTTTAGTGGGCTAACGCAAATTGAAGTTATCATTTGAATAGAGGTATGTTATTTGATTTGTAACACTAGGTAGTACTTGTGTATTATTAATTTTTGTGTTTTATTCTTTTGGGGTACGTTGAGACTTCAGTGGCAGTTCAGTCGTTTCTAGCCATTTTCCAGCCTTTTCAATAATCTAGCTAGAATCTAAATCTAACGTTAGGTCGATCTCTCATGGAGAAATTTTTTACCCAATTCATGCGTTTAATGGAGCTTAGGTTTAATGGAGATTCCTTCTCTACAAGGAATACCATATTCGTGTTTTTAGTTATTGCTATATTATCCTTTGCGCACCGTGTCGTCTAGCATACCCGTATACATGGAAGCTGGGCAAGATGTCCGGCATATTATACTGACGTGACAAAAAAACAAATATTTTTGATGAAATAAAAATACTGCATACTAAAAACGTTGCTACGGTTTGCGAAGGGCCCCTAACTTGTAGCTTTCCAAACCGCAAACTACCTGTTTCCAAGTGGAAAATTGAAAGGCTACAAGTTGGGGGCCCTTCGTAAACCATAGCAACGCTTTTAGTATGCGATATTTTTATTTCATCAACAAAAATGTTTGTGTTTTTTTTGTCTCAAGTATACTAAGTTTTAATTATTAATTAATTGTTAAGTACTAAGTGCAGTAGTAGTATTCCGAAATTATTATTAGTACTGAACCTTCGTTTCATTGGGTTTGCTCCCGGATTTACACCTGCCAGCTCTTCTTGATCGATCCTAATGTAATCAACGCGTTGGTTGGCTGATCGAATTTCAAACCAGCCAATAAAAGCATTCAATTCTCTTTATTGGCTGGTTTGAAATTCGATCAGCCAACCAACGCGTTGATTATATTAGGATTGATCAAGAAGAGCTGACAGGTGTAAACCCGGGAGCAAACCCAATTAAACAAAGGTTCAGTACTTCTCACTATAAGACACGAGGAGTTGAAAGAAAACTCAAAGAAAAGAAGATATATAATGTAATTTTAGTAATTTTATGATTTTTACATGAAATGCATAGTTGACATAACTCTTTGTCCATAATGGAATGACATCCTATCGCAAGCAATGGTTTAATCAAACTTTTCCTAGCCGGTAAAAAGTAAAACTTTACTATATGTAGCCAATTAGTTAATTACTATTGTATTCCATGATCAGTAGTAGTATATAGCTACGTAGACAGTTAAAGTTTTACCAGCAGACAAAAATCGTTGTAAATACTCCATCACAGACCAGACCTACGCTGCTGACGTTATGGCAGAGTTGATTGATTGTAGTGCAAAACTTATGATCAAAGCAAACGGAAAACAATCTAATCGAGATAAAGTATCCGTATACATATAGCACACATATTATACCAAATACAATTTTTACGCATAGTAGTAGTGGATTATAGAAGGGAGGGAAAAGGAAGTTAATAGATTGTTAAGATTTTTATAGTCAAACAGGAAAATCTAATGTTAAGTTGGCGAACACAAGACATTAGGTACAATGAAGGAATCCTCCACTACTATACCGAGTTTTATGTCCAGCACCCCAAGTCATCACGCTACGTACCCGATTTGAAGTCAGCCATTAGTCAATGCCGATTCCAAGCCAAACTTAGTAATTTACAATTATGGTCCACACTAGGAAATGCATCCCGCGAAACTGTTTATGTAAACCCCACCCTCTCCGGTTTTTTCGTGGGGGCTCACAGTAACAAAACTTACGTAAGCTTTTAAATTTCTGATATTCTTTAATTAATCCTCGATCAGACTTAACATTTATACAGAGTAAGTACAGACAAGTTAAATGAGAGTACAATATCCATATGGTAGAGTGAAAAGGATGAGTAATGAAGTGAAGACTAATCTACGTTGATTGATATATAGTGAGTGAAAATACACTACTTTTGCATGAGAAAAAACATTGCTTAAAAAACTCAGACATTAACATTAAAAAAAGAATGTAATACATCAGTGTTGAGGAAAAATAAACTACGAGATTTTCCTGACATTTTAGCAGGAAAGCTATAATATATTTTGTAATTATAATAACAAAACGAGTAACGAAACAATATAATAACGAGTAGAACAAAATAAGGTAAACTTTGAAAAGTTTATTGTGCCGATGAAATCTATTTCATTGGAATATTGAGATTAGCGTGTTTGTCTGTCTGTCATCACTCTACTGTAGAGTCTCTACAGCACAGCAGGCCAGACGCTTCAGCCGATTTGGCTCAAATTTAACACACAGGTAATCTTAGAGTAATGGCATCTCTGGGATAAATTTGAGCAAATTTGGTTGACCCCGGGGGTCATTTTGGGGGTCAAAAGTTAAACTTTGTCCAAATTAGCTCAAATTTTGTATAGCGGCGATACCATGTCAACTAACAAGCCAAAATAACAAGTATTTATCAATTGCATCAATTATCAAAAGCTTGTATAAATACAAATCTTTCATCGGCGTCTCTATAGCAGCGATTAAGCCGGTTTATGTGTGCTGAGTTAAAATTGGGGTATTGAAATTTGGGGTGAAGTAACGTCTGACCTATTCGTAGTCAATGAATCATCTCAAATCAACAGTAATCCACACTACACTACGCATTGCAACTGCAATATTATGTATTTTGGTAGTTCATTCGTCCCCTGTGCGAAGAAAAGAACTAACGCGAAGCAAAGGTAAAGGTAAGAAAATAAGGAAACAATACCGTACCATTATACGTTCGCATCTTCTCGCTTCACATCTGTATCTCTGGCGTTGTTTATATTGTTTTTGTTGATACAGTTGTGGTGGGAGTAAGGCTGCCGTCCTTGGCCAATACGGTGCCACGTTTATCCCCCTCTTAGCCAATCCCAGGCCTCGTTATTTTCACCAATAACGTCGAGCCTGATCGTTACGTCATCATTCTCTGACACGGAGCTTTCATACCTGTTGTAAACGTTGAAAGGTCGGTAATTACTAACTCAAAAACGTTCGCAGATTTCCACCAGCAATGTTTTCGGGCCTAGCTGTCCTCTCTTCAAAAAATATTTTGCATCGTAAAATTTATCATTCCTGCCAGCGACACAGTGTTTGCGAGGTCCTTCTCTGAGATTGGCATTGTATGAGGCAGTCCTTGCTTGTCTCTCGCTCAGTGTTGTTGTGTTCATCATCTCTCTCCGTGGTTCGTCGTTTTGTGTACAATACCTACTAATATTTCTCATCGAATTTTTCGAAAAATTCATCGATTTTTTTGATTTTTTTCAGGTAAGTTGTATGTCAAAGTAAAGTTTACGTTGTCAGTTTTACGGTGATGTAAAGTTTGTCGGGTAAAATTTCCATTTTCTTGTTTTTATCGACAAAAACAGAAGTGTGGATTTTGTGAAAATTATTATTTTTCGTTCGCTCGTTTTTTCTTTTTTTTCTATCCGTTTCTTCTTGGTGATACCTTTACGTGTACGGGCATAGCATCAGAGAGGGATCCCCCTCCTCTGTGAATAATACTTTGTGTGGTGGTGGTGGTAGGTGTTGTTGCTAGTATAGTAGTGTTACTATACTTGTACAGTACAAGTTGTACTTGGTGTATTTTATCTTATTTCTATTCTCTCTCTGGTTTACGGCTATGTCCAACGTTTTCGTTCCTCCTTTTGCTCTTCGTTCTTTTTCTCTCGATTTTGGCCTTTATATTTCAGCTATACATTAAACTATAGTTTTTTTACACTGTGTGCATCTCTGTGACTGTGACAAGAAGGAAAAATGAGTAGGGAAAAAGTAGGAATGTTGGTTCTTGTGTTGAATATACATCACTGTCGTAAAATAAATTGTTGCTGTTGCTGAGTGGAAGGCTACGTACGCGTATTTACGTTGTAATAAAGAGAAACAGTGAAGCATATATAAGAAACGCTCATTTCAACTTAATTTCATATCTAAAAAAAGTACAAAATAGCGTTACAAACCACAAAAGACAAAAAGGGGATATCTTACGGTCTGTTGTATGTATATTATTTTTTATAGTCTATATTCTCTATAGTGCACTGGGTACGTATATATTGTACGTTTTCGTAGGAAAATTTGACTGAAAATTGTGTTAGGGACTTAAGGTAAATACATTGTGTATCTCGAAACGAGAATTATGAGTAATAGGAATATGAGTAATACATAGGCAATGGCCAATGAAAGTGAACCTAGGAGTTTTTATTTGGTTGGTTGGTTCTTGTGATGTACTGACTGAGTACGGAGTAAGAGCAGACTTTTTATTCTACCAGTAGTGCCACTACAGAAAAACACAAGCAGCTACTTGACGTTGACGCTGCGCTGCTCGTTTCATTGGTGTAAAAGACGAATACTGTAGACTAGTTAGAGAAAAGTCCCTCGCTGATCGCGCTCATAATTTCATCATACCATCTTTATATTTTAAAATTGATTTCCGTTTTTGTATAGGAACGTCAATATTAACTTTGTAGTGATCAATATTTGGTCGTTAGTCGTTAGATACGAACGAGAAAGGTAAGCAGGTATATTATATAAGAAATAAATTGTATTATATATAAGAAAAACGCAGTTCGTTTGTACACATGTAAGATAGGTAGACTATCCATTCGGGCAGTTGTGATTCTAATCTTCTAAGTGATCTACTTCCATATTAATGTGTACTTTGCCCATGGGTGTAAAATTGTAGGGTTTAGATTGCGTTGTTAGTTCTTTCCTAGTCGAGAATCGAGAATTCATATTCGTCTTGAAGTACTGGACCGTACAGGATGTGACAAGATTTGAAGGTAGCCGGAGGGAATAAATGCAGTACATTTAGGTGGGGGTAATGTTATGCAGTGGAAGACATACATCGCGAGTTGAGGATATGTAGAGAGGGAAAGAAAAAATAAAACAGTCTTACAACATCACTGTTCTGATGTAGTCGTTAGTTGAAATTGATGCTTTAAATAGTTTTTCTCGTATTAGTAAGTAGGTCACAGTACTTAATATTCAATATTATGTTAATATCAGTTAGTTAATCCGTCTAAAGATTTGATCTCACCTTCATGATTTTATTGCAATTTTAATTTTTGGTGCTTATTTCAAATAAACAAGGTTAACAGAAAATTTTCGATTTATTAAAACTAAGTACATAGTAGTCCACCTTTAAGTGGTTGAAAAGGTGCTATCAATGTGTATATGCTAACCAGTAACTAATATTTTTTTTCTATTTAATAGGTTACAGCTTATCCATCCCGTGTTCGACTCCGGAAGGATCCAGGTACTAAGAAGAAATGGCACGTACAAAGCAGACTGCCCGTAAATCTACTGGAGGTAAAGCTCCACGTAAGCAGCTCGCCACCAAGGCAGCACGTAAGAGCGCCCCTTCCACGGGAGGTGTCAAGAAGCCACATCGTTACCGGTATGAGTTTTTGCTGAAGCGATTAGCAGTTTATTTTTCATTTTTTAAAAAGTTGTATTAACTGATCTCTAACCATTATTTCATTTTGTTCCAGTCCTGGTACCGTGGCTCTTCGTGAAATTCGAAGATACCAGAAGTCCACAGAGTTGTTGATCCGTAAATTACCGTTTCAACGTTTGGTGAGAGAAATCGCCCAGGACTTCAAAACTGATCTCCGTTTCCAGAGCAGGAAGACCAGCCAGGCACATTCCCCGTATTTCTCAGCATCACTTCTACAATTACAACAAGAAGCAAGGGATTCTTTTTTTATCGTACATACTATACTTATAGTAGAAATACAAATAGCGAGTAAGGTATTATAATATGTGTATATCTCCATCTAATATTGACGTAGGTATTGAAAGTTTTTTGATGTTTTTGTGAATTTCGTGTATTCATTTAGTGGGCTGTTAATTCAATGAATTTATTGTAGTGTGATTCAAATTTCAAGGGTGTAATAATTAATGATACTTATTGTCCATAATATCGTAGTTCTTAGTATTTCACGTTTACTTACCGTAAAATAACGATAGCGTCCTTCATTCATTGAGAAAGTATTTAGTGTTTTACTGCGTTTGAAAGTTGTGTCAAGTATTTTTGACGAGTTTTTTAGATTGATCTTCGATCAAGTTATTGTACGTATTCTGTGTGTGGCACCTCTCATTGTTGCAATACGACAGTAAATATTACAGTAATTATTATATTATTACATTGATTTGTCATTCTGAATGGCAATTTCATCTCTCTCATAATTACAAAGTAATTTTGTCTTCGTCGTTGTGTTTAAAGGAATAAAATCTTATTATAATTTTTTAAATGCATTTAGTAGGAATTTGATCATTTTGAACAAAAAAGGAGGTGTGGATGTTTCGTTTCAATAGTTGCATAAAATTTTAACTTTTTTTGATAATGACAAAAAATAATAGACATAAACGCATTCTCAATCCTTCTTGTACTTTTTTTGTATTTATACATACAACTTGAAATCTATTATTATCAATGATATAATTATTAAAAACCGAAGAAAATAAATATCTTTAGGAACAATTGGGTGTTGTACAAATATAATCAAAGTATTTTGTGTTAATTTATTTTCTTGTGGGGTCTCAGCATTACAAAATAAGTGCAGTCAGATAACTGCAAAATAACTTTTCATAAAATGTAATATCATAATAACAAAAGTGGAAATTGGACTTCAGACAAGAATTTTTCCCTTCTACCGGCGGCATCGGTCATCGTTGTTTGGTTAAACACTCGTTTTTTTATTAACACGACATCCGTTGATTTTTAACTTGCATCCTATCTAAATCTATGTTGGTGGTGCATAAATATGCAGTATTTTTTGTATAACAGGCAGTTCATTGTGATTGTATTGTGAAATGACCAATGGATTTAGCATCATCGGTGGGAACAGATTTCCGTTGTATAATTTTAAGTAATGTAGCAATTTGTATGTCACTGACCGGCAAGCGTATGATTGAAATTCGACGGGGTCGAGGTCATCGTACAAATCATTCATTGTCTATTTATTGCTGCAGATATAGGCAAATGCGTTTTTTTCTAGGCACTTTATTGTCATTTGCATTTGGCATTATATTAAATCGTTGAACATTGAATGAATCAATATAAAATGCAAATGGTACTTTCCTTTCAAGATTTCATTTCTGCTTCAAACTGCAAGAACACTTGTTTGCATTTTCATGATGTATGATGAAGTTGAAAAATGTGCTGTCGAGCCCGGGTACTGACGAAATAATAGCAGCGTTTTCTCTTTTCCTTTTTAACACCTCAACTTTAGCTTGACACTAGCATTACATTCAAACCGAGATGATATGATTAAATGAATTACGAATATGAATGAAAAGACGAGTTAGTGAGACTAAATTATCAGATCAGAGGTTATTAGGGTTGATGGAGATATTGTTGTATTAATCCTGTCCCTACAGCGGTTTTACAGCATTGTCACTGTCAGTAAGTAATATAATATGTGCATTTACGTGTCACCATTTGGAAACCAGTATTGACTATAATATTGAAGAATGAATAAAATCAATTCAGTCTCGGTGCGCCAGGTAGGCTTTAGATGCAACGGGTAAACATTTTTCAATTCCGTTCCGGGAATCTTGTTTCTTTTTATAAATAAATGTATGTAGAGTTTTAAAACGCTACAACAACACTCAAAATAACTTTGTTTCAAAATATTGTCAAGATAAAGTATCACAGTGCCCCGTAGTCTTATAAATTTTACTATATAATAAAATATACAGTATGTGTACCTGTTTGGTGCATTTATACCTTGCAATTTCTTTATAATTGTACTGTAAAATCGAATGTTTGCATCTTGTCTGTTCGAGTACGATGAATCTCAATTCAGCAGCTCTACACAAAACAACACGACGACCATACAGTTCTTTCCTGCTTCTACAATGAATTTGCAAGTTTCATTATTATCGACAGACAATACATGCTGCACAGGTGTAGGTTTAATCAATAAATACAAAACGAAATTTACAATTTACAACACATTTGTAAAACTGTCATGTCAAATGTCATTGTAAAGTCAATCAAGTAAGGTAATTCGCATGCGTTTGTAGGATGAAGAAAGTCAGTAATATGGTATGAATTGAAACTCATAGTTTTAAAAGTTGCTTAGTAAAGCCCATTGGAATTTTACCAAGTATTGGCTCAATAGTGTTATTTACCAAGTATGGCTCATCTAAAAATAGCTGGTATATTGTATGCTCATAGAAATTAGCCGGTTGACTAGCATGACCTCCATTGCAATGAAAGTTTCATTTTCCGACACTTGCATTTTTCGCAAGGTCCATTGTGGATAGAATTATGATGAGAAAGGAAAGAATACTTGACTGTGTGCAATAATTTATTTATGAGTACGAACTGAGAACACACGACAAAGATAATAACACACTTTTTCGCGGACGTGTGGGTGCTCAGACTTAGGTTCTTCTTAAATCACACTGCAAGGAGTGTCGCTGACGAGCCTTAGACAACAAATATGCAGTTAACAAGTTTAATGTCTACTCCTTCAAATGGCACTTGTTAAGTACAAGTACTTGTAATTAAATCAGTTAAAAAAATAATAAGAAACATAGGTCATGTAGGCTGGATGAAGAAAACTAACTGATTCTACGACATTAAGAATCATTAATGCCTCAGAAGTCTGTTGAAAAGGTAGCATACAGTCTTAGCACTCTTTCAGAGGCGTAGTTGCACATATTTTTAAATATGGAACTTCACACTAGAATACTCTGCAGCTTCTTAAACTTTTTTATGATTCAGCTAGTGTCGATAAACAGAATTATCGGAAATGTGGAGGGCTACTCTTATCCAGTCTACACAGACAGCAGACAAATTTTGAAAGAACTGACTTCTAGTATTTTAAAAGCAAATTCCCTGCTTCAACCTATGTTCCAGCAAACTTCGCCAGCAGCGGAATCCAAAGTTGGTAATAATTAATAAATCTAGACGCTCAGACTTTTCCAATGGTTAAGAACTATTAAATCAGATTACAGATTACTGACATAGCACTGCAATATGTACTCCTCAAGTAAATACGATACTGGATGGTTGAAATTTGATCTATTAAAACAGACGCTCATTGTGCAATTTCTGATATTTAGTGTTTCCTATCCCGGAGGATATAGTGATGAACAGAAGCTACCTGCCTGATTTGGGATTTTTGACAGACTTCGCGTTTCTATTTATGCCAAAAGGCCTTCCTGCCTCCGGCTTGGTTCGTCTATCCAGAGATCTTTTTGAGAGTGAACAATGTGTCCAGTACGTGAGCTGTGAGATGACCAAAATTTCCCAAAAGCATCGCTCCCTTCAATGGATTCAAAACTTTCTTCAAGACTTCCCCTTTCAAGGAGACGTTGCTGAACGAATTCTTGAAGGAACAACGGATGCCATTAGTAAATTAAATAAAAGAAAACAAATGACAGAGGAAAATGAATTAAACGCAGAATATAACACTAACTACAACAATAAAAATGGAAACAGAAAGAAACGAGAAGAGGAATTGTGTACGTTCTCATGTCACCCCATATCTTCACTTTCAAAAGGGCTTAAAATACTCGGCTTATTACACAGTCTCGTAAGAACAATCAGATAAGAACAACACACAATAAACAAAAATAAACAATCCTGTATCTAAAAATTTAATTTAAGCTAATTTTGTTTAACGTCGTAGTACAATACATTGCGAAATTGGATATGTATTATAATTTATAAATTGTCGTTACCATTTCATCTTTGTTGATTTTTTTTACCAAACGTACATAAGCATAGAAAATAAACCAAAAATCAACGCTAAAACAAAATTTCCATATAAAGGCATATAAAGGGCAACGGTTATTGTACTCCTTAATTTACATATAATCTGATCGTCAGTCATGTCCACTAATGAAACGATAGCATCATACAATCCTGCCCCTTTTCCTAAGCAATTTTTTCACACGCTTCTTTTTATCGTCCTTTCTGGTTTGAATGTTGGCCTGACGTTTCTGCTGTTTCTGTTCCTTTTGCTTTTCAACTCTATCAACTCGTTCTTTCCACTTTTTCTTGGTTAACTGGAAATAAGAATGCACGATGTTATCAACGGTTTCAGTTAGTTAGATAATAATAATAATACATGGCTTTGGCGGCTTACCTGCTTTAGCTTTTCTTGCTTTTTGATAGTTTTTTTCAAAAGATACGGATCGTCTCGTACTTTGTGACCATCCGCTCGCTTCAGCGCAGTATCCCACTTTTGACTAACCGCTAGATCTACCGCCTCTGCCTGTTTCCCCTGTGTGGCCAGATTTGAAATTCTTTTTTCACGCTTCTCTACCTGTTTTAAAAGATCCTCTGCAGAAGCCTTGGCAGTTCCACCTTTCCCTGTTTTAAATTTTCCTGTGAACGTTGAAGTTCCGTTGCTATTTCTTTTTTCATTTGAGATAAAATCGAATTTCGAGTACACTATTTCTCCATTTGATTTGACCACAGGTTTCTTTTTAAGAGGCGTCTTTTCAATTTTTTCAGATTTCACATCTGATGAATCTTCGGCACTGGTCGATTTTCCAGCGCTGGAGGCAGTTTGGGATATCAATTTCTTTCCTTTGTTAGATTTCTCCTTTGCTTCTTCAGCCCGTTTAATTTTTTTCTTCAATTTCTTTTCCCGTTTTACAGCATTGGGTGTTTGAACTTTAATTAAAATTATTTTTTCATTAGTAAAATTAACAAATGAAATTATAGACAAATTATCATTGATTGATGAACTGTTTTAAAAATAAAAATAAAATAATTAAAAGACAAAATAGACAGGTACAATTTTTCACCTTTTCCGGCTAACTTTTGTTGCAGCCTTTCTTTTAATTCCTGATAAGATTTGGCTCTCTCTGCAGTAAGCTCTACTCCTTCACGTTTTAAATTTTTCCTAATTTTTTCAAGAGCCTTTTTCTTTTCTTTTTCCTCAATGCGAACCTTCCCGGTTTTTGATACGACACTAATATACTCTTCCGTTCTCTCTTCCTCATCAAGCAATAATCCAGGCTGGCGCACTTCTGGAAGGCATTGCATGACTTGAGCTACATATAAACTTTCCTGTTCCCATGTCTGATTGAAAACATTGACGACTTTCTTGGGAATAGATTTTGTTGCAACTAAGTTTCCTTTCACTTCGCGTTTGTGAAGAAGCCTCTTCTTTTTCTCTAATTTTCGCCGTTGTCTTTTCTCTTCTGGAGTTTCATTTCTTTTGTCCAATTTAATTTCACCATTACCGATACTACTGTCATCATGACTAATGCCATTAACTATAACATCTTTTGCGTCCTCTTCCTCTTCGGATAGAAGCGACGTATCGACTGAACTTTTTCCACACATTTTAATAGAACCACGTGCCAATAATTAAATAGGTACGAATTCAAATAATTAAAACACCGTTTCTTTGTTGTCTTTAATTTGGTGAATCTAAAGATTTTCAAAGAGTAACAATTTTCAATACAATACATTCACAACAGATGAGATGACCAGACCACATGTGACACTAGTCAACAGTCATTCAACATAATGGACACAGAGATTAGAAACCTTCTGGATCATCATCCAAAAGGGTTGTGGACGTGATTTTCGGGCCCTGACACAAATCAGTGAAATCAATGAGCATCAAGAGCAGGTGTTTTGCTGTGTTTATTTAACGGTTGAAGAAACGAATTGACCGGGGAAGATGAGTAGCTTTGGCTGTATTTATTCTTGTTGTTGGTGAAACACTATTATTCTAGTGCTTTCAACATGTGCTCCTTAAAGCTCGCGGCTATTGAGTCTATGAAGTTCACATAGCCCCATTGCGGTATCGCTTGCACAATTTGCACTTCTTCTCTTCAATTCAAACAGCTTCTTTTTTGCAACAAAGGTGTCATCATAGACGAAAAAGACTGGGCAAAGGCGTCTATGAAATGCGATGATAAATTGTTGTAGTTTTACTTAACTTTTTAAAAATTTAATTTTAGATAGACAATAATATGCTTGCACCTGTGCTGCACCCTGCCCGTAAATCAGTTATATGCGGGTTATCTTTTCGTTTTTGCTTAATATTCTAAACCAACTACTTCCCTATCATCACCTAATACTAATGTGTACAAATTATTATGACTCTTGTTCATAGGTAAAATATGGTAAATCAGTATATATTTAAATATTTGTATGGTCATACAACAAAGAGGACGTTAAATCAAATGTTATTATAATCATTATTTGCTATTCTATATCATCACTCTCAATATAGCGTTTAAATTTTTCAAGTTCCAATCGTGCATGTCTTCCCAAATGTCTACCACCTTCCCCAGTGTAGTGTGAACGAAATTTGTGCTCTGGATATCCTTCAGAATCTCCGGAAGGACGGCCTCTTGTGGTGTCCATTTCATGGTCGTCAACCTGTTTTCCCGGCGGAGAAGTCTCTCCTTCTTCCGCTTTTTCCATTAAGTGTACATTTATCGTAATCTCAGCATTTTCCGAAGACTCTCCGCTTTTGAAAAAGTATATGCAAGGGATTATGCAACAAACGAGTGCAAAGAGTGTACTGATAATCTGGAAATAGAACAGAAATTAACAGCGATAATATAACAATATCAATAATATAAATGTCAATATTTCCGTGTACATTCTCAAGTGGTAACAAAATTGTGGTTGTTGTCAATTACTGAATTATTACAGTGGCGATTATTTTGAGTTTATGGAGTGTACAAAATCCCAAAGTCTGCAACTGACTCAATCGATATCGCCTTTTAAACACTGCGAAGTATCTGGCATCCTTGTCGAGATTAAGACCGTCCTGTGAGGCATCATAGCAAAATTGCATTATTGCTCCAAGAGTCCACGAATCGTGTGCAGTGGCATTAGTTAGCCCATATTTATAAAATTTCCGGCCCACTCTCCACTGTCTCTTGGAAAAACCCTGCAAATAGCTCGCGGCGCGTATGTAATTGCGTTCCTGATTGTACCAAGAGAACAGAGGAAAAATGGCGACGAGAAGTCCCAGTCCACCAAAAACTGTGTAGTAACAAATTATGAGCTTGGTGTGGTTTTCATCTCCTCTGGTGACATAAGCAACAAGTTGAAATAATGTCAGTATCAGAAAGCCACTCAAGAACAACAGATGCATTAGCTCCAACCATCGGTTATCCCGAAGTAAATACTTTTTCGCGTTTCGAAGTCCATGGTCTTCCTCGTAAAGAAAAAGTTGTTTCCCTCCGAAAAAATCTTCATTTGGAATTTCAGGGAAGGTACGCTGTGTGCGAACGATTCCATTCCAAACTGTGTCATGTCTATAGCACCATACCGCTATAACAAAACTAGCTATACACAGCGAGTACGCTAGTACTATGCCAAAGGCAATTGCGTCACAACGGAAAAACGTTGAGCTCGATTGAGTACTGGTCTTGGACTGATTACTTCTCACGGACGGGGCACTGGCAGGAGGGGGAGGAAGTTGACCACTGTTATAGGTGGGACCATAGCCAACTCCGTCACCTCTATCTTGGTCTCTACTGCGTCGTCGTCGGTGTCTGCCCTCGGTGCCGCCCCCAGAGTCATTACTTCTTCTCGGCGTTTGCCTGTTTTGCTCAGCATCTTCACTGTCCCTTAAGGTATACTGCTCAAAATTTACCAAAACTTTCTTGTCTGGGCCGTGCGCTACATCTTTAAAATGACGTGTGTTTGGGATATGATGGTGAACGTGACTGGGCTGGTCATCCTCCTCTTCAGCTTCTGGTGACACTCTTGGCATTCTATTTGTTCACGTTACTTTATCGTTAGAATTTAAAGGATACTTTCTAAATATACTTCATATTTTGTATACACACATCTAAACTGCCTATTATCTGATACTGGCTAAGTCGGTAATGTTTGTTATCATTTGTATTATACTGCAATTAATGTTTATTCATTACACATGTTTAAATAGGCAACCTCTTTAATTAAAGATTTAAACAAGATTTATTGGATTTATCATTGAGTATAAAAAAATTTCCTGGGATACTCTGCAGTAATTAGAAATATGATGGACATTGGCCGACTGAATGGATGCACATACACACTACACCTATTGAAGGTTTGACTACTATAATTTTGCTTATAATTTAATGCTTTTGTGCATGTCGCATTAAAATTTAGTAAGTTAATGTTGTTAATATGGTTAATGTGCAAATCATTTCGCAAAGAAGTTCACCTCCCGTCAGTGACCAAATAACTATGAGGTATTAGCCTGTGCCGAGTTGTATCTGCTGTAAAACTGCGAACTTCACCAACATTGATAAATGTGATCTATCATTTTTCTTCTTCTGCAAACCAATGTAAATGTAATGTTTGTTTAAAAAAAAGTTGCATGCATGTTAGTTTATCCGCTTGTCGCTGTCGCATGCCCCAAACCCTATTCTCGTATAACATGACTCACTCAGTAAATAGCCGATATAATATCGCATCAATTAGTTGTTCCTAGCTTCCGAAAAGCAGCGCCTTCTAGTCCTTTATAGACATTATCATCATCAAGTAAAGTAAAACTTTTTATTTAGTTTGCACAACGACCACACAGGTTCTGGTTTTCTTTTCTTTGGACCGGAGCCCACTTTATCCCTCCTTTGCCGCAATCGAAAAAGCCGTCATCCTTCGTTCCGTTGTACCCTACACTGGACTACTATGCTTGAGAGGTTGTTCACTTTCTTTTTTTCCTAAGGACATTTGACAAACGAGCAGTCACATTCACGTAGTATACTTTTTTCTCAAACTTTTTTCCCTTCTGACTTGCCGCTGGTCAAGTGGACCTCCGTTGTTGTCGAATGGACAAAGGAATTGAGCAGCCAAAGGAAGGTTCTTACCGTGCTCCGGGAGTTGTATTCGATGAGAGTTAGTCGTGATGATGATGATGATGATAAGTATCTTCCGATATTTACGTGCTATTTACTACTACTACAATAAAATAAAACTTTTAACTTTGCTCTCATGTTCGTAGCAGGCTAAGACATTAGTCATTTATCGTCAGTACAGCCGCTACATAACCTACATTATAATAAACATAGTTTATAACTGAAGCACGTCCTCTTGTTCACGATCATTCATGCAGCATTTATTTAGAATTTAATGTGTGATTAATATATTATTATATTAGGATAAGTATAAGTAAAATTGTTCGGCTCTCCAAACTTTCCACTTTGCGCAACAAAAGAATTTGTCGTTAGAGGTTGACTTTTCATTATAATTATATTTCATAAGTCTAATAAGTATGCTACACTAAGACAGTTTTATCAACATATGATTAGCATTGTAATGTTTAGAGTATCATTTAGTATTGAAATGTTTTGTATTCACTAATCATCGCCTTTTTAAATAACTGTCAGCAACGGAGTAGCACTATCACAAGCATTGTTTATTAGAAAATCCATTCAACTCTGCTCAGATTAATTTACATTCTAGAATTTGAATGAGTGTGGATTAGATTTATACAAGCTAACCATTCACTATGCACTATTCATCTATACTTCATTCTTTGGCAGTTCGATTTTAACGATTCATAGAGTCGTTAAGTAAAATCTCAAAACATCCAGGAGAAAGTTCATTTATTTGATTTATTTCTTATGCAGCCAGGTGAAAACTTAAAGATTGAATGACATTTTTGTCGTGTTTATATGAGTGTATAGTGTGCATGCACATTATTGTTACTTACTACAGCGCCGTATTTCTATAGTTGATTGACAACTGTACGGACACCCTTGTTAAAACTTGACAATTTTCAAAATACTGAATGCACATAGAAAAGCGATTATCAGCGGAATTTAGTCTTTTAAACTTGAATCTTTGGTAAAAGACTTGTACCTACTTCCTCTTTCTTCCTACATCTGTATGCACAACACTTTTTCATTCACAACGACACGTCTAAAGTCTGAAGAATGAAGTGACTACTACACAAAAAAGCCAAGACTTATTGTGCGTGGATTATTGAATGAACGAACTACGGTGTCGTTATATGAATATATGCAATAGTGGCGAAAAGGTTTAAAAGAGAAAGGGATTTGCATGAAATGAGTTATGCAGAAAGAGGGGAAGAAAAGTTTAAGAGTGATATGACGGCTTTTTTCTCCAACACTAGAAGCCACACTGGAAGAAAGAGGGAAAATCTGAATGAAGGCTACCCATTTCCTTCTTGGGTGAGTGCGTACAGCACGGAAAGTTTTGGAAAGAGGAAGAGAAAGAAAAGCACGAGGAAGAGAAATGAGTAAATGAAATTGGAATCCTTGAAAATGCATCACACGAGAGATCCTTATTGAAATGAGAAAATTGACTTGAGATATTTACACTAGTTACACAATGAATGTGCTTACTGGGCATTTTAAATAGTAGTAACATTTGCACTAGAGACGGAAGTAGCTATTTCGTTGGTTTATTGAAATGAGAAAATTGACTTGAGATATTTACACTAGTTACACAATGAATGTGCTTACTGGGCATTTTAAATAGTAGTAACATTTGCACTAGAGACGAAAGTAGCTATTTCGTTGGTGTAGACTTAACACATTTAGTCATACAATATAAAGCCCTAGTCGAACGGGGCTATTCGTATATAATGTAAGACGTCGAATTTTGTCGTATTCTGTATACTAAATACAGCCGATCATCTTTTACGGTATATTAGCTCAGCAAAACAATGCACGAGTAAATAATGTCTCTGTTTATGCCGATCATCTTTTACGGTATATTAGCTCGGCAAAACAATGCACGAGTAAATAATGTCTCTGTTTACAATTTGCATGTCTCCGTGTGTCTCGTGAACTTTCCCTCGAGCAACTTCTTTTTCGGTGTACTTTGTGTAGCCTGTCATTTTATTGTACAGTACAGCAGCACAGAGTTGATCAACTTTTACAAGTCATAAGACGAAGGGGTAAGAGAAAGTTCTTCGCGTTTGCTGATTCATCATAAACGTGTTTGTCGACTGACACTTTAATATAATTCCCTTTTTGCCTGCCACCTTCACAATCATATTACCTAAGTAATATACCCTTGACGTGTGGTGTATAGTTGGATTACTTACTCGTCGTTATAGAGGTTCCCTACTCCTTCACTACCCAATACTAAACCGTTTTCAATAACAATCTCCGATACTACAGTTTAACGATGCTAACAGACAATCAAGTTTTGGGGCAGTGTGATACTCCCTCACGTTTGTTAAAGCTGCTTCCAAATGTATGTTTAGGTGCGTCACCAATTTGCCTATGTATATGCTTTCATCTTTCTCCGACATACTTGGCGATATTGGATCCTCCCTCCTTCAGTTTTGTCTTGTGACTTGGCCAAGTATTTTCCACTAATCATTCCTGTTACTTAATTGAAATATGAGTTAATATTCCAAAACAATAAATCTTTTTGTTCTATTTGCGTGCACAAACATAGGTTGTATTTGTGAGTGTGCTACAGCGAATTCAGCTTTTCCCATGTCCGTTTTTAAATTAATGGTTTTACCAGAAGCAGTATACTTTAGTAAAGATTTCCAGTTACTGTCGTCACAGATGTGCTCACTAGAGTTACTCTGGGTAAAAGGCAAACTATGACTGCACGCTACTCATGTATGTACATACGTTTGTGTTCTCGTTAAAATGAGGTGAGAAAAGAAGCAACGAAAATGAAGGCATGGAGCAAGTTATAGTTAAAGTTGAGTGTAGGAATGGAGTTGGGGGTTACTTTAGACAGTAATGATGAGAGAAAACAGCGTACTGATTCATGATGGTGTTAATGAGGGCATCATATACGCAAGAAAATCCTTCAAAATAATTTTTGGTTACCAGACGTTTAAGTAAAGCTGACAGATAAAACACAAAAGTACTACACATCAGTATTGATAGCATGGTAGATTTTGAAAGTGATTTATCATATTTAAAATTATATATGAATGAACGACAGTCATTACTTGGACTTGGACGGTAACTTGTTTGGAAAACATACAAAATTTAAAAAGTATATCACGAATCCCGACCTGATTTATCCTACAAAAAATATTTGTAAATTGCAAAAACCAGTACCTCTCCAGACGGCACTTGCAGAGCATCAGTAAACCTCAACATTTCAAGTGGTTAAAACTGCTCTACTTTTCAGTCNACTGCTCTACTTTTCAGTCCCATTCGATGCTCATTGTCAGACATTATTTAGTACAATCTTACTTTCTCTGCGTGATAGTCTCGTCGTAGCCCTTATTGGTAAGTGTCATCTGAGATCTCTACTGTGAAACTTGCAACGTCTGTTCTTGTATCACATATCACATTTGACAAGTGTTGTGTAAAAAATGGTAAAAAATAACCTCTCGGTAGATTCGTTCTACCAAATTACCAATTTGTTTGCCCTTCGTGCATCCTCACTTTTTTATAATTAATACACAAGCATTCCAATATCCTGAATTATTGCAAAACCAATATCACCTGCACTTTAATAGCATTGATACCCGGGACTACTCCCCCTTCCTATAAAAATGTGAAACGGGTCATGATGATGACACCCTATATACTGCAAGCAAAAAAGGAAGGTAAATGGAACAGACTCACACTTTTATTAGCAATTTCTCATCGCTACTACCCATTACCAACATACCACTACCTATCTTCGAGCTTCTCTTTCTGAACACCCTGTGAAATAAACAGGGAGTTGAGCAGCCTCTTCTTCTCGTCGTGTTCTGGCAGCAATAACAATTTTCATCTGTCTGCATTATTAATTCCTTGTGATTTAGGAGTACCTAATATCTCACACAATTCACTCGCATCTTCTTCCTCTCCCTTAATCTTACAACATATTTGCAAATGGCGACGTAGTGATGTAATTGCATTTTAAAATTGGATTTCTTCCTTCCCTTTTTCCCATTTTTTTCTCCATTTCTACTTTATTACATATTTCATTCTGTGGTCCGTGGCTTTCATTAATATTAGTTTCTTCTTTTTGATTTTTTTGTTACTTTCGTTCTTTTCTCCCTGCTGACTGCTCACAGAACTACGACGAGGGAAGAAAGGTCAAAAAGAAGTATGAGCAGAGATATAGGCGAAGAAAGAAGCGAAAAAATAATGGGATATGGGAAAGTTGTCGAACAAAACCAAAAAACTTTTTTTTCTGCTGTGGCAAAAACTGAGAGCGCGGGTAGTACACACAATGCATGAAAATAACTCCTGTGTGAACGCGCTACTGTGAGACTGTCATCGTTTGTAGTTTTCTCTCTGTGATTACTATTGTCTTTTCTGGCAAATTTACTTTGGCCTTTATTTCTGTTGCAGTTTTCCCTCTGACTGCAGAACTTGTAAATTAGTGGGAAAGATAAGAAGTAAAAGAGTGGGGAAGAGGGACGAAACCCGAACTGGTAGCATAATAAATTTAACTATTGCGAGAATGGCGAGAATGACGATCATCATCAAGGTTTTCTTTTTTTTCTTTCCAAGGGGAAGACAAATGAGGTAAAAAATTGAACAAGCCAACAAGAAAAGTAGAAGACGACGGAAGATGCGACTGGGGAAATGGTACATTTTTGTGTACCTCCTCCTCAGCGTGTTGAAAGTAGTGCAGCGATGGGGGCAATGGTAATAACAATAAACTACTGGGGTTGTGGTGATATAAAAATGGAGCGCTCCAAATAACAAAACTAAAACTAGCACACGGCCTTACATTAAAAATTGAGTTATCGATTCAATACAGCAGTGCCTACTGCTAACGCTCCACTTCATGGTTCTAAATATGATATAAAGACAATGGCATATTCTAACAATACACGTAAAAGGACTGCACGGACCGACAGCCTCTACAAGTGGTACCATGAAGTAGCAAGAATTACACACTACAAGAAGTAATACCAGGAAAAGAAAGATCCACCCACTGACTACACTTGCCATATCCTTTTGGCCTTACTTATGGAGACGGTTCATGCAAACGCCATAAATCTCATGTCGACAATCACAGTAGCACTCGTCAGCGACTACCACTATACCTTTCACCATTCAAATAGAGTGTATGTACTCTAGAACCGTTGAAAAGGGATGTATCTACTAAATGTTACGTTTCAAATGGAATTGGACATTTTCGAGAGAATTTATATGTAAGTATTAATGCCACTTGTCTTGTCTTTCTTTACTTTCAGGTTTTTCAGCAGCTCTTCCCGAGGTAGTGGTGTCGGTAGTCATCTTATAGCAAAAAGTAAAGAAGAATACATCTGAAATGTATGAATGGATGCAGGTTTTGGACGACAGGAGAGAGAGAGGCAAGAAGAGATGCTATTTTCGAATAATG
Source organism: Callyntrura guangdongensis (assembly GCA_027744295.1). NCBI lineage: Eukaryota > Metazoa > Arthropoda > Collembola > Entomobryomorpha > Paronellidae > Callyntrura > Callyntrura guangdongensis. The sequence goes on along the minus strand of JAHZNB010000826.1, from coordinate 7,187 downwards.
TGCTTTCCATAAAACTGCAATTTTGGCAATAAAAAAGGAGTGGATAAATGCAAATCCAATTGCTCTCTGACTTTGGATTCCTACACGTTTGGATGCAGGTGTAATAATAAGAGAACTTGCATTTGTTAATAGTAATAGTGGATGGGCAAAATGAGAAACCTATAGAGCACCTGTTTAAAAGGGTTTTATGGGGGTGACACGGGACAGGACTCCGTCATTTTGATTGGTACATTCTTTTTTATTTGCATGTGCATAGACAAAGGTAGTAAGTATAAAGTAATAAAATATTTCTCCAGAAAGTCGTTTTATTTTCTATGGATAACCTATAAAACACGTTCACCAACTGTAAAGAATACATTACCATTTCACACAGAGAATTGGAACCGGAAACGGGGGGTTCTTGATAAAGGCATTTTAATAATGGAGAGCTTTCTCAAGAGAACAGCACTGGTTGCTTCAGATTGAATAATGAGTCGTATGAAATACCCTGTCTTAAATATAAATATAAGCTTATATAACAAAACACATTTCAAATGTTAATTGTGGTGAAATGCATTGGGAGTTGTTTACGCCAAGCTTTTTATTATTGGTTTGGATAGATGATTGGGCTATATGCCATCTCGCTGAGAAAATGAAACAACTTTTTAAACTGTCTTACCTTCAGATTCCAAAAAGTTTCGAATTTTGACTATAATATTTACCCTATTACACGTGTATTGGAGACTTTAATGTATGTTTTATAATAAGATGTAGGAAAAAACAGGTGTTTCCTTTGTGTTGCATGTATGGCTGATGTTCCTCTTTGATTACCAAGTTTGTTTTCCAAAGTCGACTGTTCGCATTGTATATCTCGTCGTACATACGTTTCTAGATGAAATCATCTATCCCTAAAAACAAAACAGGATCATTACTGTTTTAGTATTGGTAGGCAGGTATACGTAGCTTGTTATTATGATGACGTGTGTGCCTACAAATGATGATGATAACAAGAACATGTAAAGGAAACAAACTTTTCCCCCACCGCTCCTTTCATCTTTCTTGAAGTGACTGATTGATGATGAATAGGAAAACAATATTTTTGTTTGCTACCTCTTCTCCTCCACACTCTGCCCCTGCCACATCTTCCTCTAAAACTAGGAAAGAGAAATAAAATAACCCATTACTGGTTAGTAAAGTAGTAGTTGCAAGATTATGAACAGAGAACATCTTGTAACAAGCAACCATTTTCATCGTGTTTCTCGTCCTTTGAGTTATTACATAGAAGTAGTGTACGATTTGAGAAGGCAAGCAAAAGTGCAAGAAAGAAGCCAGAACAAGGTATAAAAAAATCGCTGAAACCAAAACTCGTTGACTCAGCCGTAACCGTTACAAGTAATACATGGACGGAGAAATTGGAAGAAAAAAACTAGGGCTTTGTAATAGCAAGCAGGGAGCGCGGTGTATCTACATAAAAAAAATGCAACCAAAAAAGCGGACAATGACTATGACATGCCTACATTTAGTTTATACGTTGATTGGGCATAATAATAAGTAAAGTTCGATTGTAAAACATTCTTAAAAACAAAAAATATACATTTTGTAATAACACTATAACTATCACCAAAGCCGTTAATCGTTCGATTGGTTTATAATATCAACCTGGTTTTTTGCCAAGCTTAGTCAGTTTAATATCTAATGTGTTTTGGCGCCAAATGCCGAAAGCTACTGAAATAATCGAAAAACCCGCAATTAGGGAGTTCCATTTTTAACAAATTACCCCTTCCACACAGACATATAGCAACTACAAAATCAGGCCACCGTCTAATATTTAAAGCTCTACCAAATAACAAGTGAAATCTAGAGTGCAGCCCACCGCTACCACCAACAACCAAAGGACCAAAAGGCGAACGAGAGAGAGAAAAAAAGTCCCAAAAGAAAAACTTTTCCCAATTTTTTCCCCTTTTCCTGAGATGTAAAAGAACAAGAAAAAAGAGAAAAAAAGCTGTGGTAGTAGTAACATGCACTAGTCTTCGTCGTAGTACTACTACTAGGAAGGAAGGTAGGCCGTTGCGTTTGTTGGAAGAACGGAAGAGAACAACAAGGCAAAGCAAAAGAAAATGAAGTCGATGTCTTCCCTTTCAGCAGCAACCAACGAACCAACAAACAAAATGAAGAAGTCGCTGACATCTCATTTTTCTTTATGTCTGTTCCAGTTCCAACTCTCCTGCTAATTCTCACACCCTTCCTATTTCTCTTCCCTTTTCCAAGTCGTAAAAAACTCCAAGAATACTCAAATATCAAGTTTTTGGTGGGTTGGCTGGTAAGAAGTGAAGAAGATGCTGTTTTTTTCTACTGAAATGATAAATATTACCCACATGTGAAGAAGAAGAAGAAGTAAAAACAAGTATCGGTTAAGTAACATATTTTTTTCCAAAAGTTTTTTTTACTATTGTTGTAGCAGTAATGGCGGATTTATTACTGAAAAGTAATTGCTGTCCTTACATAATAGAATAGTGACTGCCTCATCATCCTGAGTATAATAGTAGTGTCATATTTTTTACATGTCGTATATTTTACAAGTAAGTGGAGAATAATGTGGGATGTAGTTGTGTAGCTAGTAGTGGTAGTAAGTAGTAGACATACATATTTAAAATATCACAGAGAATAATAAAACGATTTAGTTTTAAAGGTTCAGCAGGTGCTCTGGTGCTAAGAGTCCTGATGATTTATTTTGGGCTGTAGTATAAGTAGGAGTATAGTAGTAGGAATGTTCTGCCGCGTGCCTAGATGCTGACTGATGATGATCATCACCATCAATACGTAGAAGGATGATGATGATGATGATAATGCTGACGATGATATGGTGATCGTCGTGATCGTGAAGTGGGACAATCTATTATGTGCACACCATGAAGCTATTTTTTATAGGACATCGTTTTCTCGTGTAAGTATACTCACAACTTACGGACAATAGACAATTTTCTTTTTCTTTTTTATTATTCTTTTCAACCAACAAGTCTTTGTCGTAATAGGCAATCGGGGATCTGGGGGAGCTGAGCAGTAGTGGTAGAGGAAGTCGTGGTTGTGGTGAAGACGATAATGAGCCCGGCAATAAGGAGCGGAAGCGCTGTAGAACGTGTAAGGTGAGTGTCACCTACAGACAGCAATTTATTAAATTTAACACAAAAAAATTTGCAATCATTTGGAAGCAATGGGAAAATAATAAGGTGGAAGAAAACAAGGTTGTTTTTGTGTATACCGTGGTTGGACATTGCCGCCGTTTGGTTGAATGTTTGTAGCTGATTAGGCAAACCGTACTTGTGCTGACTTCGGGGAGTAGACACAGTGGAGTCTCTACTGTTGTACGGATTGATCATTGGCGCTTTGGGTTGAATCAGAATGGAGGAAGTCTCGTTGTAAACGTCGTACAATGTGCCGGTGCACTTGATTGTCAACGGGGAGTAGCCTATAATTGGGAAGATTAATGTAGACACTGAAGAGGTCAATTGTTTCTTTTTTTCCTCGCCGTTTCCATCCTTTTTATCCCCGTCCAGTCCACCCCCACCACCAGAATTTTTCTTTGTATTTTTACCCCCTCCCACCACACCCCCTTCTGTTGTGGTGCTTGTCGTTCCTGTCGTGGTGGAAGCAACCATCCGACTTCCCGAACCGGTCACTGCGTACCCATACCCGCCAACATTACCAGATGAATATGGAGTAGTGTATCCATATCCACTCCCACCTCCGCGTCCACTTTTCTGTTGTTTCACAGGTTTCTGTTCCATCGCCTGTACAACTCGGGTCGACACAGAAAGATGTACCTTTATGGGATGATAAATAAACAAGCAGATCCCAAAATAAAATAATGGCAAGAAAAATTATTAGCTCATTTTACATTTCCTCGCTGTTCTTTTATTAAAACCAATCAGCATGATGAAAAATAACCGACAGAGAGAAAGAGAGAGAGCGGGAGAGAGGAAGATAGGAGTGGAATAATAATATGGATGTTTTATCCATCCATCCACCCGTCCACCCGCCATCGTCTCCCCATCACGTTACACGATATAGCTCTCTCTCTGCACTCATATTACAGATTACATGTTAGATTGGGCATAGGGAATTGCTTGTTTTATTATGTTGACTGAAAAATAAGACGCACGGAGCAATGGGGCGTGCTGAAAGCAGAGTCATGTTCAGAAAGTAAAAAATGGAAAGAAAAAGAAATGAGAAAATGGCAAAAGAAGAAAAAAGATTTTTTCTGTATTGTGTTATGTATGTTTTTTGTTATAATATGAATGTCGGTTGGTAGAGTTTCAATTGAATCCATTGGGAAATTGTTCCATATTTCATCATCACTCTTTTCTTCATTCTTCTTTTGCTTCAATTTCTGGTGGTATACTTATTTGGTTTGTATGTACGCCATATATAAAGTGTCTTCCCTCCTCCTCTTTTACATCTACTACTAAAGATCCAAATACGCGTACATTCTTCATATATAAAGCGGTGTGGGTAAAATCCTGCTAAGGAAGGACACACACATACAGCCTCTTAGAAGGTTACTTGTAATCTGTGTAGCTTGTAAGTATATTCATTCCCATTTGTTTGTTGCCATTTCTTCCTTTGCTGTTTTCCATTTTAGAGCCGAGAGAGAGAGAGAGAGAGAGGAAGAGAGCACAAGAGCAGCAACAGAGTTAGAAAAAGAAATGAAGAATCATAATAATCCACGAGATGGTGAAATGCTTTGCTCTTTATTTATTTCTTTTGTCCCTTTTTATTCGGGACTCTCAGTGGTTGGTAAACCCATAATATCGCAACGGAATCACTCTTTTTCTCCATCTCTCTCTCTCTTTTTCCCTCTTCCCGTTCTCTCAATCTAACAGAGAAATATGTGTATACATGTGTGGCGAGAAATGGTTGGATGAAGAGGAGGAATGGAATGAAAAACAATCGGATTGGATGAAGAAACGAGAAAATTCAATACGTTTCGGTTTTTTTCTTCTTTGCAAAAAAGGAGGAGGATAGAAAACGCAAAGAAGGGAAAATAAATAAAGAATAAAGCTGTTGGTGAAAAAGCGAAACAGAGAAAATGCAGACACGAAGAAAGAGGACATTGGGCCAAGACTGGAATAATAATCACAAGGGATGGCGGCATGATGGGACCAGGACTTGGCGAACGGTTGCCTGCCGCTGAGGAATAATATTATGTATAATATACGTACGGGGTTTTCTGTATATCGAGATATTTGTGTGTTTTTATGGGTTAGAAACGTGTTTGTTTATTGAAAACTACTTCCGGCGACGGTGGTACAAGCATTTCGCATATTTCTACTTAAGTCTCTCACGCTCTCTTCTCCTCCCTGTTTGCAAACTGTGTGATCCCACCAGCAGCATAGCGGCGGTGGCGGATTTGGTGGTCCCATTTTTGTTTAGTGACAATAACGGTGAGGGAAAGCAGCGAGAGGGCGGAGAGGGAGAAACAAAGATGCATTTATTGTTTTTGTCATTATCGTTATTTGGTTGGGGTACGGAGGAAAATGTGGAAGGCTCGCCAAGAAAAAGAAAATTGAAAATGAAAAGAGAGACAAAGAAAGAAAAATGAGACTTGAGGTTTTCCCTGTGCATGTTGTTGGCATGTGTGGTTGTCGGCACTCTTGGAAAAGTTTTAATAACGAGAGAGGAAATAATGGAAGAACATTGTAAACTGGGGAAATGACCTCATTTGCTCGTTTCTAACACGATTATTAGAACCCATCCAGTGTTTACCTGTTTGCCATTAATGAACCACGTGATATTGGGTGCAGGATAGGTCTGCTCTACGGAGCAATTGGCAACCCCCATTTCTCCTGGTTGGTAGCCCATTTTGTCTAGAGACAGTTTCGGACTGTTGTAGTCAATCACTAGAAAGAAAATAATACATAAAAATTGCTATAAGTAATGGCATACCTACACCCCCCGAGTAATTGATTACATTTCAACTTTCACTCACCTATTATTTCAATATCCTTTCCGTTCTCCAAAGTTTCAAATGTTCCCTCCACACTGATGACGCATTTAAAGCGGCCATTTGTTTCAAAAGAGAGATTCCTCAGGAATACACTGTGATCATCCGACTTGTTCACCTGAGATCCACAACCGTACCATCATGAAAATACACAAAAAATACTGTATGCTTCCAGTTTCATTTATTATTTTTTCTTTCTTTGTACAGGAAAAAAAGAAAGAAAAATGCACGTCGGAATAGAGAAAAATTGCAAAGAGCACGTCGTAAGAGGAGCAGAACAGGCCATGCATATTATGAGTTCTAGAGCAACGAGTGTTAGTGTCCTGACAACGCTACCCCTTTCACATGCCCCATACATCATACAAGCTTTCATCCGTAAATATTAGATTTTGCAGCTACATTAGCCAATTTCATCTGAGCAGTCTCTCGCTCTTCTTTCCATGCGTTCATGTATGCAGTACCTTTATGCGTTGTTGCCTTAAAAGAGAAGCACTTCTCCCAAAAAATCCAAATAACCTTATTTTTTGGAGTAAAAAGCCTAAAAGCGTATTAAGCTTGACTATTGTACCATCTTGTAACCATAATGAGTACCTACGCATGTATTCACATAACTTTTATAGTTCAACGGGGTAAATGCATATTGAGATAACATGATTATGGTGACGTTCCTTTCTCCCCTTTTTTTCTCTGTTTTGAAGTAAACACTCTCGCTCCGCCACCACCACCGCATAAGGTGCACGAGACGAAAGTTTTGCCAAAGTATTACATATTTTGTAGGTATGTATAAAGTCGTAACCGTGGATGCATAATATGTTATGAGCATCATTCACTTACGTTATTAGCTAGCTTTCAAAACGAAACAAAAACAATAATAACAACAACAAAACAACACAACAACAACAGCAACATCATCATCATCGTCGTTATCAACATGCAGAATTGGGCAAAAAGTAACAAACTTTTTTCTTCTCCCCTTTTCCCTTTTCCATTATATATTATTATGGGTACATTAATACAGAGAGGGATGATATGAGAAGAATAATGATAGAAAACAGGAAAAGGTGAGCAATAATTCACGTCCTCACTCTCCCTGTCTCTCACTCGACAGAGCTGCTGCGGTGGCTGTAACGAGAGAGGAAACCGGAGCAGCAAGCAGAGCACAGCGACACATCCGTCCCATCAGTGCCCAAAAGTATAATATTGTACC
>JAHZNB010000825.1:0-10409 GCA_027744295.1 Callyntrura guangdongensis | reverse complement strand
CAGCTAATTCCGAGGCGAACTCAGAGGTGACTCAAAATCTCGAAAAACTACCAGGAAAGGTTGTGTGTCCGTTTTGTTGGAAACAGCTAAGTGACAAGCTAAGTGGAACCACTCATATAAAGACATGTGCGAAAGACGTTCCCATACCGCGAATATTCGAGGCTATGCAACTGCAAGAAAAACAAATTCAGGAATGGGAAAAGCTGGGTTTAGATTTTCCTGGCTTTATTTCTTCAAATGGTAATAGAAGAACAAAAAATTTACCAGCCACTTCCAAAGCCAAAAGTGGAGGACGGGCGAGGAATAAGAAGAAAATCGGAACTGCGACTTCTGATGCAGATTTAGAACTTGCAGTTGCACTATCCATGTCTCTACATGAAGAACTGGAGAGTAGACAAACTGTCGAAAATGAATTTTTAATTGAAAACGGGCTAGAAAAAGAAATCGGATTGGTGCAAATCAAGCCTACGTCATCGTCTAATAAAACTGCCATAAAACCTGTTGGAATCACGCAGCCACCAACTGCTCCGGTGAGTAGACGTCGGGGGAAAAAGCTACCGTTAGATCAGTTACCGTTGTATTCAGTTGATTCTGTGCAGAAGAAAGCAATCATCTGTGAACGGGTAACAAAAATCCTGGACGAGTCTGAGAACCATGTAAACCAACAATTCAATATTCGTGACGAAATTCCTCCTAGAACGTTTGGAGTTCCTAAACGATTAGTCCCATTTCAAGATAAGGTAAGGAAGGTTTCAATTCATAAATACATATTGATTATGTAAGTTTTTAGATTGTTTTATATCGTTGTTTGACTTATGTGATGGCTTTTTAGGACTCTACACTTTGGACACTTGCACAGGGTGGCGAAGACGTTCCCAACGAATCGTTTAGTACTCTTGAATTACCTAATCTACAAGTAGACCTAGAAATAACTCACAATAAGCTTTCAGAGAAAATTAATGCATCAACGCATATGCCAAACGATGTTTCCAGCAAGTCAAACTGTTCTTCTGAAGCAGTAATAGGAGTTGATACTGATGAAAAACATGAAGATACCCGAAAATTAGTAGTAAGCTTTCTATTTATTTATATAATATATTTTATTTTCCATAATTTTTGTAAAAAAAATTGCTGTACTTATTTTATGAGTGATTGGTTTTAACCTTTGATTATCTTGTTTTAATTTAGTTTGGAAAGGAAGATTGTAAGCCTAGCATTACAGAGACTGTTAACAAAGGGACTAATTTTGCGCTGTTATCATCTTCGGCAGAATCTTCACTTCCCAAAAAATCTCAGGACGCTATTAGTCGACTACCAAGTGTAATTCGAGATATTACAAAAAAGCTCTTGCTTAGAGAAAATTGTGACTTGATTTTGTATGGGCGTGAGGAAAAGGCTATAAAATGTCACAGCTTCATGCTCTCAGCTCGTTGTCCCAAGTTGCTGCAAGACATTGTTGAAGAAAAACATGGAAAGAAGACTCGTTTGGTTGTCCCACTAACAAATTTTCGTCATAATACAGTGAAAGCTTTCTTATGGTATGTCTACACAGGAAAATTGGATGAGTCTTATGATGAGGACTTGATGACGGAGCTAAAGATTTTACTTTCAACCTATGGTTTGGCCATTGAAATTGATAACGATCCACAACGTAACCATCTTGTTAAGCCCCAAAGTATCAGTGTTGAAGTTCAAACAGACGTCTTGTCACTCATGGATTCGTCAACGATGACAGAGGCTTTAACTGATTGTTCACTAGAAACCGGGTTTGAATCTTTAGACGGTATGCAATGTAATATAATGTTAATGTAATTTTAAAGTTACAGCATTTAAATTTAATTTAGTTTACTCTGTTTACTTTGTTCTTTCGTAGATTCACACGAGTCTCAAGAATTATTTACTACGATTTTGGAACCAAGTACAGTTGTTCAAAGCATGACTCGTATTAAAGAAGAAACCGCTGCAAAAGAGAAAAATATCCCACTCATTTCAGAACATTTGGGTGGAAATGATTTGGAATCTGACGATGATCAATCAGATGTTGACTTATTTGGTGATTTAGAGAATGAAAGTGAAAATAATTTGCGCGACGTGGTAATTCTTTCGTCACAATCAGAAACTGACGCTGATGTTGAAAATAAAGCCGACATAAGTTCAGCTGTACATCAAGAATACAAACACGAATCATTTGACGAAGATGATTTCATGAAAGAACTAATCTCACCAGTTACTCAGTGGAAACGTCATTCAGAGAAAAAAAGATCTAGAAGTATTTCTCCAATTATGGATAACAGTATGAACATGTACTCGGCTACGCAAGTTGCCAATATCCTTCAACTTCATTGCGACGGTGGTGATGTAACTGAATACATGAATAAGGCAAATAAAAAACTAAAACTTGATCAAACTAATTTTAAAGTGAATAGTGATGAAGGTGATATAGATGTGATAAAGGGTTTAAATTTGAACGAAAACGACGAATTTGACAATAGTATTATTGGCGATGATAGCATTTTCTTAAAAATATCTTGTTCTAACAATATTAAACAAAGTGTAGTTTCCCCAAAGACAAACAGACTGAAATCTCGTCGTAGTACTTCAACTCCTAATATTTCTGTAAAATCATCAACTAATTCCTCAACAACTCCATTCTATAATAACCAACAGATTCTTGATTCCGATGATAATGAACCTGATCCGTTTGCGGATGGATGTGATGATTCGGTGTTTGCTAATATTCCCGAGGAAATACTATCGAAGGCGACGAGATTGACTCCCGAAGCTGTTCATACAAAGAAAACATATTGCAAAGACAAGGACGTTAACGTTTCCTTACGTAGTAGCCAGATAGATCTTAGTTTGACCCCAGTTTCACATACGAAGCGAAAGATTTCTCCTCGAGACTTGACTGTGTGCGATGATTTATTGCAAAAAAATACTAAAAGGGGTCATAAACAAGGAAGAGCCAACGGGAAAGGCAAAGCTCCTCCCAAAATAAAACTTCCGTCACGACTACAAACTAACAATCGCAACAATGCTACCAGTGATCATGAATTTACTTACGAAAATTCTGAGAGGGAAGATACGTTTTTGTCACAACAACCTCCACCTAAACCAAACCCACTACCTCAACCAACACATGGTAATTGTAAATCGCCATTGTTGAACTACAGTTTAATTGATACTCCAATTCTTAAGGTTTGTTGTGTGTTAATGTATACGTATTAATTAAATCTATTACAATGTGATTCATGTTTTAATGTTTAATTTTTTATTTCAGCAAGAACTAAAAAAATACGGAATCAAGCCCCTTCCCCGTTCAAAGGCTAAAGTGTTGTTACGACATATTTATACGGAAACTCATAAATGAAGTAATCGTAGATTATGTAACTTTTAAGTGTATTAACTTTCAGTTTGACCAGTACATCATTTCATTTCATGGTGATGTGTGGCATTACAATGTTAAATATTATGATAAAGGACTTACGCGCGAAAATAATGTGTTTTGTAAAGTTTATCTAATAACGTATTGTGTAATTACATTAATTTTATATAGTAAGTTGTATAGGTACACTAATTATTATAAATATTTACAACCATAACGAATTACAACGGAACTAAATTGTAAAATACTTATTTAATTTATTATAAAGACGAAATAGCAAATAAATCCTTGCAACTAACTACTAATACGGACGATACATTTTTCGAGAGCCAGCGTAAAATATTGTATAGATACATAGATATTATATTAGAAATTTGCTGCATCTGCAGTCTGCAATGTATTTTCGTTTTACGATTTTTAAAATTTCATAAAAAATTATCTGTAATTTAATTTCAAAGCCACATACTGTTTTTCCAAATCTTGCACCATTCGATCAATATTTTCCGGTTTATCTTTGTGTAGTCCATGTATAAGTGTGTCTTTTCCGGCATAAAATGCTTCATCACCTAATTGTGCCCTTTCCTCTTCATAATTGCTGGTGTCAACTTTCATGTTATTCACCAGACGCTGGTACTGCCTTGCGGTTGCTGCTTCATAACTGGAAAACCCTTCGTCTGGATTCTTCTTTCTAGAACGCAATCTGTTAATTTTTTCTAAGTCATCTGCCTGAACATCTAAAAGTTTAACCCGATCATATTCAGCTCCTTCGGCTTCACATTTCGAACGTTTATCTTCGTCTTCCAAAATCCATTCTGCTCTCCGTTTGCGGGCTTCGTAGTTCGTAGGAAGCTTTACTCGTCGTTCTTCTTCTTGAACTTCGTGTAAATTTAACTTTCGGGCTTCATTCTATGTTTAAAGAAAATATAGTTTGAACTTGTAGTTGGTTATTATAATGGCATATTTACATCAAATATTTCATTTGTAATTTTATTGTAAATTACTACATCATATCTGTATTTTTTATTTCAGTGAAAGTGAAGCGACAAATATTGAAAAAAAAAAAAGTATTTTTAACGTTAAAATTTATTACCCTCTTTTGATGAAGCTCACGTAGTCGTTTTAATCTTTCTGCTTTTAAATCCGTTTTCCCAGTTACAACAGACGGTCCTGGAGCGGAATCTGCCATACTACTACTACACTTGACAGGGAAAAATTGAATGGTCGGAAAAAGGTTTAGGTTATTTTTAAAAATTGCAATCACTGTAAACAAACAGTTATACAGTCAATAGTGCAGTGAGTGGTACACAACACAGAGGTGCATAAACTATTATTGAGGATTTTCTTATCAAAAAATTAAGAATTTTTGTTTTTAGTGATATTTATAATAAATTGTTTTCTTTATTTTATTATTGTTGTAATGTGGATATTTTTTCTATCGCACTTTGCACAAGTAAGTTTTTACAGTTTGTTTATATTTCTTCACACTTCACGTTCCTTTTTTTCATTCAAACTAACTAGTCAAACTCAACAGAAGTGAGTAATATTTTTTTGTTTGTAAACAATTAAAGCACTTCATTCAATGTAAATGTACAAGTTAAAAGTTAAAAAGTCTTTCTCTTCTACAGTCCAAGCCATATGATGAGAACAATATATCATTTAATCACACGACATCATACTTGTGCGCGTCACCGAAGAAAGTCTGTGGGGTATGAGAAGACAAAGATATGTTTACATTACATTCAAGGACAGCATGTGTGGACTATTGTGGATTATGTGGACTGTGGACGAAGTAGGAAAGTTATAGAGGCCTTACCGTCATACCGACCGACTTATGCATGCGTGAGATGGGCTATGGCCTATGGGCTATAGGTAGGTGCTCGAAGACAGTGCACTTGTGCAGTGTGCAACCAAACAAAGTTTAACGACAACGAACGTTGCATTTACTAGTAATTGAAAGTTCAACGAGGTGCAACGTTTTCGCAAAAGGAAAGGATGCTTCAAGATCATTTTTCACAATTATATAACAAGTTGACATTTTGACACTGTAAAATCTGCATTTTTGTGGAATACGTTTACGGTGCAACACGAATACGAAGTGACACGTAGGTTAGAATAAAATGAATGACAAATGGTTGTGAATTTTTGTACATCAATTTTTATGAGGAAACGGCAAGCTCAAATACCAGTTAACAGCTAAGAGCCACCTTTTTATTTATAAGGTAATGAATAAGCGGAAATGATTTATATACTTGTTGTAATGGCATAAAACAAAATCAGTCTTTTATTAACAATGAACCGGGAAAATTCAGTGATTACCTTGTACTGAATAAGTATTAAGGTAATATACATAAACGGCAAGCTTTGAGAAACTTAAATAAATATATTTATGTTTTTTATTCTGAGCGTGCATTGGCTAGTAATGTATGTATAAATGTACAAGTCAAGGGGTGACGTAAGAACGTCAAACATGATGTAAGAGTAGGACTTGAATTTGTCGATTTAAAAAACAATTGAACAAATTATGGAACATATTTTGAAACAGTGACTATTATTTCATGAGATTATTGAACAATAAATAGGCACAAAGAATTATTTCTACTGCTGTTGTGCAATCTGCTGTTTAAGAATAACCTCTTCAGCTTGATACATTTTCCAAATTACCAGGTAATCCCGCCCAAGACGCACAAATGCGTATAGTGAAACTAATGTCATGCAAGATATTGATATTAATTGATACCATTCAGATGTTTTAAGTAAAATTGCCATTTCACTCAACAAGACGCTCAGTTTAAAACCTAACAACAAGCGTGGAAAAGCGGACCCACTGAACAATATCTGCAATGATAATATGTAAGGAGCAACGATTCTATTACAATATATGACAAGATTATACGTAAGGTTGCCTTCTCTAAAGAAAAATTTAGAAAACAGACCACGTGATCTTTGATAATTTACGGATAATACTGTAGAGGTTCGAATGTCTTACCTGAAATCGCATATGTGCATTGTTTCCAGGTTCTGAGGCAATACATATCAAACCTTCGGCCTTATACAACTCACGTTGATGTTTCACAATGGATCCTGGCGTGAACAAGTATTCTCCAGACCATCTGCAGTACATTAAATCCAAATCACCAATTACACTGTAGGTCGAGTATACATTGAGGTATATATTTAGTACCTCAATGCGAGTATATTTAAATAATCCCTTAAAATTATAAAATTTCATGTACTTACGAATTTGATGGTATATGATTTGGACGTAGTTTAGTCCACCGACCCAAATGACAAGCAATTTTATGTAATCCATCGCTAAAATCTGGACAAAATGCTCTACTGACAAGTAGACCAAAGGTGATCATCCATGACATTACTAGGTGTTGTGTCACCCACCAAAGATCATAGTAAACTTGTGCCTGAACATACAATACAATCGATTACAAGTCTCGCGATGAACAAATTAGTATGGAAGTACAAAAATGCATACATTTTTTACCATAAAGATATTTACCTGTGCAAAGCACCATGGTACAAAGCAGGAATAATATGCAATAATGCTGCTTAAACTGACGACACGCTTCAACCTTTTATTGAATTCTTTGCGCAATAACTCGGTTTCTTCTCTTATTATTATGGGATCATTGGAGCAGACGTGATGATGGTATGCGGCGGATGTTGGATCATTAGGACAGCCTAAAATTTCACATTTGGGGTTATCCAGTTCCTCAATTTCCCATATAGATGTTCCATTTATCCCATATACATGAAAGTAGAGAAGAAATCTGTAATAAATGTAATTTAAAGTTAATCAATAAAATTTTGGCCGACAACAAAAAGGATAATGTATTGTAAGAAGTACTAGCGTACGGGCCAAACAAATATATCAAATGAAGAATTCCCAAACTGCCTGTTTTGGAGTTATGATTATTCCATATGTGTACAGTATTTAATAGTATTCCGATACATAGGGATGCTGACATTGTCACCCTTAGAATGAAATGGCTACACCTAGGTAATGATTAACTTTAAAATTAAGTATGGTATACGCCGTCCAATAAGAACAAGGTTGAAAATCATAAGGTTTGCGTCAATTAGGTAAAAATTCTGTAATTGGAACAATAGCAATAATCATCATTGATTAAAGTATATAAAATCAAACTAAAAACGAGTATTAACATAATATAATTAAAATATTATTGCATATATGGTATTGTAAATTGTAATATTTGACACTAATCGTAAGCTAAATGTTACCATCCCCGATGAAGTGAAACTCTGAGGCAACCACCAGACAGTCCGGTTTATTGCATATATATGGTATTGTAAATTGTAATATTTGACACTAATCGTAAGCTAAATGTTACCATCCCCGATGAAGTGAAACTCTGAGGCAACCACCAGACAGTCCGGTATAAGTGCAAAAATTGTAGAGACTGGAAAATGGCAAAATGGAACAATAAAATTACTTCAAACGTCAAAGCCGACTCTCGTCCCAGTGGCGGAATTCTAATGTGTTTCATGTCTACGGTAGGGCACATTCTGAAAAATTACAAATCACAGACTTGATGATCTAGTTTTTTTCAAACTTTGTGTATGAAACATTTCTATATACCGAATTTCATCTGAAGCACCGGTCATCATTACACCAGATCCTGGCACTCCCGATCCTCCTTGCGCAGAAAATATTGTGTTGTACCGACTTGAGCTTGATGTAGAATTTGATAAAATTCGCCCATTGCTACTAATTCGTCGCCCTCCTCCAGCCATATTTTGTTAAGTAATGGTCCAAAGATATGCTTAATTTTCCAAACCATTAAGTAATCTCCATTAACCTGGCAAATGTTTCACTCCCAAATTTATTAATATGTGATCAAATTCAGTTTGACGCTTTGCATTTGATCAGATAACACTACTGCTACCTTCACTCACCACGAACAACTAAACTAAAAAAAATTAAAAACGCAATCCTCGCTACTGACGCTAGCTAGTTTATATATAGTGAACCAAAATGAATCAGATAGCTGAATAAATGTTTTGTAATGTAGATTATTTAGCGTTTTTGGTATAAATTTGAAAGTAGATCTTGATTTTTTACTATCATCCCGTACCGTCAAACTCAATTTTGTCTTTTCTTCTAAGTTTCATTCTAAAAGTCGTTTCTTCAGAACCAGATGTACAACAATCTCTGTGTGAATGTGTGTTTGTGTATTATTAGTGTGTGTGTATTCGTATGACTGACGAGTAGTGTAGTAGAGTTGTTTTGAGTCTATCCCTCTACCACTACCACCTAAAAAAGCATCTGTTTGTTTTGTTCTCGTTTCAAGCATTCAACTAACATCAACAACACCAACTAATACATTGCAAAGCAAAAGTAACTCAAGTCACTGTCAACTATTTAAGTTACAAAAGTAACTACAACAGTAAGCAATTAATTTGTTATTGTTCCATTCTTTCGTTCTAAATACTCCTGCAGCCATTCTGAACCTCGACGTTGAACTTAGCTTGTGGTCCGTTCGTTCCAACTACTTATGTCGAACTTTGCCAATAACTTTTAAACAATTATAAGCCCAAGAGGTGGAGGGCAAAGGATTTAGTGTTGTCACTATTGTTCCAACCCAATACTTAGCTTTATACTTTGTTCCAGAAACTCAAATTGACCTGCGTCTTATTGTTATTGTTTTTATTATTTAACAGGATCCGAACAGATTACCAGTAGTACAGATTTCAGTCTAAAGCTGTTAGCTGTGTCGCCAGAAAACTTGTTTCAATTATGATCAGACGTTCTCCAACACGCATCGAGTTGAAACTTGAGGACTTGGGAGACTTTGATTATATCCAAAAATTTGAGAAAAAGAAAGCCCCGAATTCAGTTACAGGTGGAGTCGGAATTTCTGCAGCTGATGCACAAAAATTTATAAGGCAGGATCGAATAGGATTTCGACCAATCAGATCTGGAACTACTACAGGATCTAGTACAGGAGGGGGACCGTGGCCGTTGGGGTCTACTGGAGGTACCGCAATAGAAGTAGACGTTGTACCTGGGAATGGCGTGATGACTGCTGAAGCGTCCACTTCTACAATTGAAGGACAAGAACGTGTTGAAGCAACAGGAAGCAATGTAAATGTGACGGGAACAGCTACCGGAACAAATAGGTCGGTTAGTAATGTAGCAGATATGGATGTTTCAGGTGATGATGGAGATGGCATTACACCATCTAACATTACCGCGGAAAGTAATGTTTCTAATGTTGATATGAGTCTTGATGAATCTCTATGATTGTTTTTATTACTTAGAATTAGTTAATGATAATCATGCTGTAAGATTTGTGCCCCTTTTTCCTTGTAAATACTTCTTTGATCGAAAACCGTTTTGTACGACTGATGGCTGCCAATCCTAACATTAAGATACCAACATACAAACAACGTATAATTTTATACACTTATTTCTGTGAATTTGTATCGTATTATTGAATTGGATTAAATTTATAAATGTGGTAAACACCTCATTGATAAGTTGTCATTAAAATATCGCTCATGAAAATATTTTCGAAGAGCATATTATGAATGTTTACACTGTTCGTACATGGTCACACACAACATGGTCAAAACTGCCGCTATCGTTTTGCGCTATTTACGTTGAATGTGTTTTATTCGCCTCGATGTAAATTTTAATTTGTGAAAAATGTTACGAAATAAATCGTTTACTTACACTTTTGCTCTTTTATTTTTCTTAATTTTCAAATTATTTTTAATCTTTCACGTTAGGCTTTTTATTTGATTTTTATTATTGGAAGCTTCAATGGGGAGAACTTCGTCCCGTTATCGTTATATGAATGATACACACCAAGGCGCTCATTTGCCTTTCCTCGTTACTACGAACTTTAACCATAAGGAAGAAAGCACGCCACTCATTATATGGCAATTTTCGTCATTGACCATGTAATTTGGATAAAATTCAGATTCAAATAAGGGATAAAACTTCTTGATACCCCACATTGTCATTTTTTTGTCACGTCGCTGTACC
>JAHZNB010000824.1:0-17588 GCA_027744295.1 Callyntrura guangdongensis | reverse complement strand
TACCCTTAATATTTTTGTTTATAAAAAATATTAGTTAAAATTCCAAGAACATTATAAAAAATGGGTCTATAACTTAATTTGAAACAGCAATAATAATTATATCAGAAGCAATAATATACTATAACGCCACAACAACCAAAATCTTGTTTTGCTTAAATCAGCACGAAACTACGTTTCCTAGCCACGAAAAATGAAGGTGGTATTCATAAGACCATTTACTCTAAAGTTACAAAAAATATATGCAGCAGTCTGTTAAGAAATCAGTTCACGTTCTCGTCATCACAGCATCCCCTAAAAAGTCCCAAAAACGGCACAACATTTGAAGAAAATTCAATGAAATATTTGTTTTTTATGCCGTGAGAATGTGTGACACAATCAAAGAACTCTCTTTTATAATCATCAAAATGGCGCAGATGAAACAGAAGGGTAAAAAATGAAGGCATCTCGAGTAAAGCAAGTAACTTGCCTATTTTCATTACTACTAAAGTGACCTTTTTTATAACTGTCAAAGTAAAACTACTACTACTGATGACGGATACGTCTAAACCACACTTGCCAGAATCTGCATCTCTACCAGAAAAGAAATGGCGGTTCTCAAGAAACAAAAACGACACATGAAACTCTAAAGGAAAGTATAGTGTGTAATTGTATTTTAACCTTTCTCTCTTCTTCGTGCCCATCCTTCCAGGCATATTAAGCACCTACTTGCCTGTATACACACTGGAGCTTCATCTTCAGCAGAAATGTATGAAAATGAAAATATTAAAAACGATATTTCATGGGAACTGTCAAATGCGTTATTATAATCATTATTATACGAAAAAAACGACTAGAAGCAACGGGGGCGGCCCTTCTTCCACTACCCAAGCTATTTTTATAGCGCATTTCTTTTGAAAATGTATGGTTATGGCTGCTACAACTACTACTACTCCTACTGCTGTTGCTGCTGCCATTATCTTTCTTTTATTATTTTCCCTTTCCCGCGTTCCAATCATAATAGCAATAAGAATGGTAATACATATCTACATGAAAAGATTTTAAGGTTTCACTACCATTTTCTTCGTTTTTTGCTTCTTTTTATGATGCACTGGACATGGACTTCATGACTGGACTACCACTACTCTACCACCGCTGACTAGGTTAATCTGAAGCGATATAGCATAAAAAAGTCATGAAAATGGGAAAAGACAACTGGGCAAGGACACGGGATCTTTGCAACAAGAAAAATAGAAGTGGCAGGGACTACATTAGGTATACTTGCTGGAAGGAGAAGGAAAGGAGGATGGAAATGAGAATCTACTACATTCATTCGTTCTTTTCATGGCATTCTCTTGCTCTCTCTCTCTCACACACACACACTCTCAGTGAGGAAACGCGGGCTTTATAGCCTTCTAGATAATATTATCAGAAGGATGAGAGGAATAAAAGAGTTTATGAGATGACAATGAAATGACAAAAAGGGAGAATAAGGAAGAATGAGAAAGCCATGGAGAGGGCAAGTAAAATAAGAAAAAGTGCACTAAGCTGGGAGCAAACAGTTTGTGCATTCATATTACACATTTGCTAAAAAAATATATATAATGTCTCTTTGCTAAACGACACACAGGATTCTTTAAGACTGTTATCCTGACTGTGTGTTTTCTGGCTAGCAACGTACACGACCTGTTATTTCTGTGGCTATCAAAACCGTATATTTTCTCGGAGAACCGTAAAAATAAGACCATGCTCTGTCATAATAAAGCTCATCTTCAAAATCAAACTGCCATCAGCGAAAAAATGACTAATCCCATAAAAACATACAGGGGTGACTATCCGATCCCTGAGACAATAATGGACTATCAAGAGGGGAAAAGGGTTTGCCACACCGGTAGCTCAATAATAATATAGTTATGATTAGCAGATAAGGAGAGAGAAAATAAAATGACTGGAAAACAATCGCTTTCTTGACCGAAAATGACCCTGAAAAAGTAAAAATGGTTGGCGCGAGTGTTCTTTGTGGCATACTCATTTTATTAGGCAGTATCATAAAACCTGTTTAATGAGAGGCTGGATCATTTGCAAGAAGAAAAAAGAGAAAATAATGTAATGAAATGAATGAAAATGACGGCACATCGTTCCCATAAAGAATCGGTGTTCAATGACAAAAGGCCAAGGAAAAATTATAACGGGACACGTGCGACATTTATAAATTTTGCACTACCCATTTCAGATCGTTATCCTGTTCGTTAATACTGACGATGAAGGGTTTGCCGTGCAAAAAATGTCGTGTTTATATGTGTACCATCTACATAGACAAAAATGCCTTAAACATTTTGCAGACGTTTGTTTGTACGTCGTGCAAATGCGTGTAGTATGCATGTATTTTGGTAATAAATGATGATAATGCAAATAAGCCATTGGTAACAGACGAAAAAGAATTGATATTGAAGACGAAAACCGACACTGTTTTCCTTCTTGCGTGTGCAACGTGCGGGGTGTTATGTGTTTTTTGTCGTTGACAAATAGTGGGGAAAATGGTTATTAGAGTAATTTATTCTAAAAAGGAAAGGCAAGGCAAGCTAACAGTTACAAAAAAGAAAGGAGAAAGAAAGAGAAGACAACGCTGAAAATTTGCTACATACACACACTGTAGTGAGTATATGTGTGTGGGCAACATCGTCAACCTCTCAAGTAACAAGGACGATTATACAGAGTTATCCCTAAAAAGCAGCGCTTCTCAGTTGTTTTTTCCGTGAAAGCTGAGATGAGGAAGGAAAAACGAATTTTGGAAATGTGAGTTTTGCGTGGGTAAGTGGATGGATGTACACTAGTGTACAAGCAGACAGGCAGATAGTGGCAGACGAAGAAGATGAAAGCAACAAAACTGGTATAAAATGAGTCGGTTAACGAGGAAGGAGCAGGGAGCGGGTCGGAGAGATAAAATGTAGATGCCTAATAATATTGTTGTAAAGCCGCACAAGACGCGAGTAAACAAGTTTGTGTAAGTGTGTGGATGGTGGTGAGAGACACTGTAGAAAGGATTAGGATTTTGTTGGATGTAGTTATTGGGGTCACCATCATCACTTGAGCCGCCATGGCTTTACCGTTACACAACTAAAACGAACGGCTATGACGATAATGGTAGAAGCAACTTTGGAACAGAGAAGAGAGAGAGAGAGAGAGAGAGAGAGCAGACGGAAAAGTGATTTGAATGACCCAAGAGAACCGTTTCCCGGGTGAAAGCTACATAACCGCATGGACCTACCAGACGGGTTGAGAGAAGGAAAGAGACTTGCAGATGAACGGATGGACGAGGATAATATGTATGAGTTGCGATGCATGTGTTATTATTACCAATATGAAAGTATCCCTAGAAAATAAACATTCAATAGAGGAAGTAGTCTCTCTATACAAAACAAGACCATTAGTCTTTACCCGTTGTCTGTTGAGTTTCGGCAAAAAACGGTATAAAAATCAACAAATTCAGAAAACATGCCTAAACTGCCAGGAACAGGGAAACAGAATAGGTGCATTTTCCCCTACCGTCTTTCCATGTGGAGGGAATATAATCCATGGTAATTTGTAAATAATATAACATATACTACATAACTATCCACCATATCGTGTAGGATGTGCGGTTATGACCTGTCTGCCTGCCCACCCTCTTCATAACGTCGTTATGGGCGTGAGTTACGGTGGACATCCCATAAAAACGTTTATAAGCAAAAGTGTACCCATTTTTATATACAGATAATAGCCAATCGACGTAACTTCCGTGAAGAGGAATAATATCCCCACCACCAGCACCATCAACACGACCACTATTGTCGTCATTGCCTGGTTGAATAAAACACAGCATCTACAGAACCCTCAGCAAGGCTCCTGTTACTGTTGTTACTGGTCAAGTTCTCCTTTGTATATCACATATGGGTTTAGTAAATGAGCCTTGACCGAAATCCATCACCAATACCGACAGCAATACCAAAGAACTATCACATGAGCTTCTATTCTATAATAATAAGCCAATAACAGGAACAAAAAACGCACCAGGCTCCCTATTTACTTGACATTACATTTCGCTGCTTCTGCCCCCATGACAAAGTATAAGTGGTATGTAATTTTTCATTGCTGCTTGACTTTCTAAAATTTACGATTTATTTGATTATTTTCCGTCTATGTTGGTATATATAGTTGGAGTTTCTATATAAGAGACCCTTTCATCCGTAATGTTTCCCGGAAGTGAACAACATGGAATTGTTCCTCCCATTTCAAAAGTGATTTTTACAGGCCAAATACAATTTCGACTTTGAGCAACAATCCTATAATAATGAGTTTGGTGTTCACAATGGGAGAAAAGCTCTAAAAATTTGATTGTTCCGTGAAGTGAAAGTACAACCTAGTAAAACCCAATTACAAGGAAAAGGCTCTTCATTGATACGACAAAAGCTTGTGCAATGCGATGCCCACTATAGGACGACTCAAGTGCTCCGCTTCATCTTCCACCGTCGAACTCGTAACCAATTTAGTTTTTCCCTTTTTTCCTTTGGAAAATACTCATCTTGGTTGCAGTACATAAACTAGAACAATCTCTCTTGTTCTCATCCAATCATGGTAATCATTATCTTCATCCTCCTCCCCTTTGTTAACTTGTATACAGAGGCTACTCTCTCTCTCTCTGTGTGCCATGAAGTGGCAGAGAAAATTGGTTGTTGTATGTGCGCGAGAGTCTTTTTAATCTCTTTTCTCTCTGAAAACGTGGAGAATTGCAAAGGAAAATACGGTCGAGCCAAAGAAAAGCCTAATGCCATAACAGAACATGCAGAGAATGCAATTCAAAATGAAGTTAGAGTGACCATCATCATCAGAAAGGAAAACGTAGAGTGCATTTCTTCTTTCCTTTGGTTATCATCATCTTCAATTTACTCTTTTCAAACAACTTGCTATTACCGCTCACTTTTTTGCCCAATCCCAAGTTTATTTCACCTAAAGCGAGAATTTTCTCTTTGCTAGTTGGCGAATTGAGTGCGTCCAAAGAATACAGATGTCAATCTTGTTTTCTCCCAAAAAAGGAGCACATCATCATCATCATCGTTTTCTTCGTCAGCATACTGTTGGACTTCCACGCCATATAAATATACACAAACCAATGCTCCTATACTGCTATACTGAAGGCAGAAATACGATCAGCCTATCAAGTATGTATGTATTCCAAGAAGGAAGCTTCATTAGCCATTTTACCTTGAGTACTCCCTACACCAACACCATTATCACCAAGGCGGCATTTATTGTTTGGCTGTTAGAGTAAGAGAGAGGAAGCCGAAAAAGAAGAAAAGTAAAGTAGAAGCAGCATCCGTACGAGTGTATGGTGTGTTCAAGTGAGCAAAGCAACCAGACACTTAACGCAGAAGGAAAGGGAAAAGATGAGGAACATTTCTGCTACTACTTGTGTGACTGCAAGTGTGAGAAAAACACTTAAGTAAGTACTTTGGTGATGGTAGCATGACGTGGTTTGCCCCAACACACAGACAACGATCATCGTCATCGACATGATCGCTTTTTTACTACACGCCACTCTACAAAATCGAATAATTCTAGCTAGCCTGCTGGTAAAGCGAAAGAGAAGGAGAGAGAGAGAGAAAGTATTTACTTGTACCGTTACCTACTTTGCAACTACTACAAATTCACACAGAGAGAGAGACGGAAACAGAACGAGAGGGAAAATGGCAGGATAGATAGAGGAAGAGGAATCAAAGAAGTCGACATTGATGGTATTGGTGTGGTCTGTTGGTGTGTATTTTTTCAGCGGCAGTAAAATCAAATAGCTTTCCACCATCTTTCTCTTCATCTCGGGAAAAAAGTACAAGCCAGCTACTTTCATAAAATTTGTACGTAAGTTGTGTAGTTGTAATGCATAATAAGTATACTACATCATGTTATTACGCTACTTTTACTTTTACCCTCATAGGCGGATATATATACACTCGCGTATATTCACACTTTCAAGTATACAAATAAAGAGTAGAGAAAGTGCCAATAATAAAAGGTTCGTATGGTACAGTTTGATGGCACAAAGGCTATCCCATTTACATTTCGTATAGGGAAAAAATTTAAAGCCTAACACCACCAATGCTACCACCAGTACTGTAAAGCTCTATCTATATTGTCCAAGATATTCATCCTGTCAACTGTAACTAGAGCTACTCATCTTACTTTTCTTTTCTCAATTTTCTTCCTGGCGTGCGCGTGTGTATGTCTATGGGTACTAAACTATAGTAACTTCTGCTGGCAGACTGGTGAAGGTAATACCATTTTTGTAACGACGACGGCCGCATCAAAAATGACTTTTTGAGCTTTGTAATGGTGCTTTTTACATTTAGAAAATTGCGATAGAAGAGAAATGTACGCAAGTTAGTACGTGCAAAAGACAAATAATAGGTGTACTTCGTCTTTTTGATCCTCTTTTCTCTTTTTGATCCTCTTTTCCCTACTCAGAAAAGAAAGCTTCATCTTCATTGATGATGTGGAATGTTGAGAATGAAACAAGTTTCAATATTATTATTATTACTGCTACTACGATTATTATTTTCCTCATACAATACATTTTAAAAGGGGGAATGGAGATGCAGAAAATACTACGTAAAAAGGGCAATAACCTTGCTTTTTTAAGAGTAGCGTGTAAGTGGTCCTCAAGTGGAGAGAAAAAAATGTAGATTTATGAGCACAAGCAGATCTTGGGTTAGAATTACATTACGAATCTCTATGACATGGAAAAATAGATGCCGACTATCATGAAATACGACATATGACGATATTAATAAGTAAAAGGTGGAAGGAAAAACGATTTGGTTTCGGGTGTTAGGCCAGAGATATTCAAATTTTTTCAGATCCCGTGCATAATTGTTTCCCAAAACCCATAATTAATGGGGCGAAGGTTTTATTTAAATGGCAGATATAAAACATCCACAAGCACAAATTTCCGTCTTTTGAATAGAGTGGTTTGGCAATGACGTAATTACTGTAACCAAAATGTGGGGATATTGAGACAGTTTTCATTGAAAAAATGATACTAAATGTTATTAAAAATTGATGGCAAGGAGTCAAGACATAAAAAGACGTACGTATAGACTAACAGCACATACAGTCTATTATTTCCATTCTCTTTTTCTCTCTCTTGTGACATGTTTGACATAATTGACAAGCGAAGGAAGTAAAATCAAAATAAATATCCAGCTCACATTCTGAAATCTCTGTTTTTATTTGTTCAACTATTTTTTTTCTCTCTTTTTTCTCTTTTCAGTCTCTATCAATCTGCTAATAAAACATGAAAAACATGAACTGAACACACAAGTCGTGTCTTCCTTGCTCGCTGGCCATGGATGAAACGCTGAAGGACTGGATATGAGTGGGAGGAACTCCTTTCCGTTTTTGTCGCTCTCTTTTCTTTTCTCTCCATTTCTCGATTTGTCAACTGAAGCTTAACGGGCAGTCGTCGCTTCAACAGCCAGAGAACCAACTGAGGAGAATGTGATCAAAGATGTATAGCAGCAGCAGTAGTAGTAGCAAAGTAAGTAGCAAGAGCAACTATACATCCTTACGAAGAAAGTGGTGAAGATTGGCAAAAGAGTGGAAAACGAAGTCAGAAGGGATGCCAAATTATATTACGTTGATCTGTTCCATGCTCACTCATACAAACATCAAAATTTTCTAAAGAATTATAGCGATACACACAGACCCACCTTTCACTTCTACTAGTAGTTTCACTAAGGCATATGATGTAGCAAACATTACAGTCCGCCAGTCAGTCAGTCTCTCTTTCAACTTCCTTCTCACGATAACATGACAACTACTCAAACAAACAATAAAATCTCTAGAAAGCAGAAAAGTTCAGTAAACTCCCATGTTTGCAACTGTTGGTCAATCTGCCAGTTTAACAAAAGGCGCCCGTACCAAAAAAGGTACCTTGAGATCCAACCAGCCATCCACGACCGGGGACTATATCCGGCAACGATCCGTCTTGCTTCCGCACGGCACGCTGGGAGGATTTTAAAATTCATGGCGGCAAAGTCATATATATATATATATTGTCTTCAGTTTTATGTAACACAGTTTAGCTGTCTCCACATACCTTTAAATTTTATAACAACATGTTTTCTTTTGTTTGTGCATATATAAATACATACCTCTATGTATTATGTATCTTTACCATGTCCATGTCGCTTATTTTTTTTAGTTAAAAATTTGTTTTGCTTATAAAGTGTAACAACCAGAGTATAAATCCCTAAACTAATTTTCATTGCTGTATCGTCTAAAATAAACATGTTAATGACGACTTGTCGTATAGTGCCGGTGAAAATTCCAGTAAATTCTCTGTCGTCTATTGCAAACGCGTGACCCGTAGAAAACACAAGCTGCTACGGAAATTCTCCTGTGTATTTGACAGAACCGCAGGTTATTACGATAAAATTAAAGGACCACCTTTGAAACTAGCAAGCAGTGACACGCTTTTTATAGGCTTTGTTCAGAGAGCAGTGTGTCCGGTTTTCTCTGCATGGCTGAGTTTTTGCTAAGGCATGACCATTAAGGCAGTAGACAGGTAATGGTAGCTAGGTACAGAGTATTTGTATTATTTAAATGAAACGTCCTCGGTTACCTTCTACCACCAGTCACCTTTATCATTATGACGACAGAGGAAAGAGTAAATTTTTCTGGAGTAAACGTCCTCTTTGTATGCAGAGCACTGGGGGTCATACAATTTGGAGAGGAAAAAGGGCAATGAATTCTGGTGATTGTACGAAACTGTCCGTAAGAGAGAAAAGAGTGAGCGACAGACACACGTTTAAAGAGAAAAACAAGGATTTTGCTTTTTTCGGTGTTACCAAAAGAAAAGAAAGCAAAGAAATATTTTGTGTCGCTGCTGAACCTTTTCTATGTACCTATTCTGTTGCTCTATTTGAAACATTACTGCTACAACTGCCTCTGCTGCTGTTTTTTTTTTTCAAAAAAAGAAGTGTCTACTTTGAAGAGAGAAAGAGAGGGCGAGAGTTTGTATGCACCCTTTTTGATACTGCAAACAGAACTTTTATTACTTGAAGAGTAGTAGTACTCCAGTTACTGTAAAAAGCATAAAAATATGGCTTTCGAGATGAGATGAAATGGAATAGGAAATGAGATGGAATGGAATGCCTCATCGCCGCTATACACTACTACCACTGCCACTGTTCATTTTGCATACAAACACAAAGAAGCAAATACACATAGCTTTTGGCAGCCGGGCAGCGCACCGTTAGTGCAGTGATCCGGCATCATGGATGGATGGATGGATTGTGCACTAGCCATAGTCGTCAAAACATGCTGGGCACACTGGAACATGTACATAAAGCCATCAAAAATGAGATGGATATAGAGAAGCACATGGAAAGTCTAGGAGGAAAAGGAAGAAAAGGGAGGGATTCAGAAGAGTGGAAGTTCTGTATGCATGCACCAAAATGAAAAGGTAACCGATTCTATACACATCAAACGACGGTACACAAACAGCAAACACGGTAAGAAAGAGAGAAAAAATGAATGAAGACAGAGAGGCAGAGATGCATAAGAAGAGACCCTGTCAGGGGACATACACGAGTAAATCTGAGCTGTAGAGAGAAAAAAATGGATAAAAGAGACGGAAAGAGAGAGAAGGACGAAGTGTACGTGAGTTGGTAACCAATTTTGCGTATTGAATGGTGAATGATAAAGCACGTACATTTTAATGGTGCTTTGCTGCCGCCCGCTACCAACCAATCCTGCTGTTTTTGCTACTGTGCGGCATTCCCTTATTTGCTGGGATCTAAAACTAACAACAAGCTGAATAAAATAGTAAGTAAACCAGTGGAAAAAATTGACAAAAAGGAGAGTCATTTTTGGAATCAAGTGGAAAAAGTGAAGTCGTTTTGGGGGGTTTACATAAATCAGATTCAGCTTGGGGGAATGATAGTGAACTCGTGGAGGAATACGTTGACGGTAAATACGGGATGAATATAAAAACAAGAGAAAAAGCGGGAGAGAGAGAATTACAAAAACAAAATTGTTTTCTATTTCCCGTAGAAAAGTGGAAATTCTTAAAAATAATGATTTTTCTTTAATTTGTTAAGCGTTCATATGCATAAGCTTACATAGTGGCCTGTAGGACCGTGTACTTTCTCTTTGTAATCCTCTTTTTTACAAAACAAAATAAAGCGCCTTATATCCGGCTGGGTAATAATTTATTTATTTATTTTATGAGAAACAACAACAACGACAATGCTTTTTCGGAACATTACTGTATAGCTTGTGTAATTCTAGTAAAATAATAATACCAACTTCCGGGTTGCAACTTGACAAACACTTTTCTCTTTTCGGAAACACCATAATAATAATAATGTATTTATACAAAAGTGAGAAAGGGAGACAGAAAAAAAGCAAAAAATGAAAACTTTTTACAAAATCAGGCATACACGAGCTATTCATAACGACTTTTTTCTCTTTTTTTCTGCCAAACAGTCTGTAAGTTTTTTACCTAAACTCTCCAGGAACAAGCAGATACGGGACTTGTTTAGTTATAAAGGAGGTATGAATGTACGCAAATCCTGGACCCTATATATTTGTAACACACTCAAAAATAATAGAAGGCAAAGTTGTGCGCGGCAGTAAGCGGGATAAATAAACACTGAAGCGTAAACAAAAGTTGTAACTTTAACGAGCTCACAAATCTGTCATCTAAAACCTTGAGGGAGAAATTGGGGAAAATCTTTCTTGTTCCCTTTTTTACATGGAGTCAGCGACATTTTTTTCTCTCTCATTCTTTTTTCCCTTTTTGCATTAACAGAACGAGCGTCTTGTGTTATGTATAATGTAATAAAGTGAATTGTAGTACCTAGTAGACAAGCAAATGAATATCATAATCACAATGATCATCGTCATATGATCCATGAAGAATTTACCAAAAAGGAAGAATAAAGTCGGAGGTTTCTACTGCTGCTGCTGCGCTGGCTTCAAAAAACTTTCCGACAGGATTCAGAATACGGTTATAATTTTTTTTTGGCTGCACACAAAGGCTGTCTTTTTGAGAACCCTCCGCAGCCCAAGACACAAAATGTAGTAAATCTGGCAACAGCAGCGTAAGGAAAGCTTGCTAGGGACTACTACTACAATTGCCACAATATAAATTTTACTTTCATTTAGTGTACTTTCTTTACAGAGAAAAAAAATTATTATTACGGTGCGTTTTTTCCCGTCGTTTTCTTCATACATACAACAAAAACTTTTTCCGTGACTTGTTCCTCATATTGTCCCCAAGAAGTGAGAGGACAAAAACGGCGACGTCTTTCTGGATGGCGTACAAGCAGCATGGACACAAATAAAATTTTAGGCATACATATGTGCTCTTTGAGTACACAAAATAATGGTACATATTGCACGTCTGCAAGGAAAGATGCATGCAAAGCAGAAAAGTGAAGGGAAAAAGGTTGCCCTCCATTCATTTTGTCGTCGTCGTCGTCCTTCCAAGTCAACAAGAGCAAAGTATGAAGAGAGTTAAGCTGAATGAAAACAAGTTTTATTTAGAGAATGAGTTCTTAAGGACGTAAGGATATTCTGGAGAGAGACAAACACACAAGAGAGAGAAAAGAGAAGAGAACGTGAACCACCATGAGGTAAAGAGAAAAAAGGGCCACTGCTGTCTTTGTACCCCTATTGCTACTTCTCCCTGTGCACTGTTTCAGTTTCCAGTATCACCGGTACAAAAAAGAGAAAAAAGTTTTTTGGTGTTACCACTACCAGTAGCAGTTGTAGTAAGGCAGGCTGACGCTATCAGTTTCCTTTTGTGTGCTGCTGTCTTTGATATTCACAGAGAGATGTATATGTATAAAAGCAGTTAAGTTTGTAGTTGTGTGTAATAGAAGCACTTTTAATCTAATTAA
This sequence comes from Callyntrura guangdongensis, assembly GCA_027744295.1. NCBI lineage: Eukaryota > Metazoa > Arthropoda > Collembola > Entomobryomorpha > Paronellidae > Callyntrura > Callyntrura guangdongensis. The sequence continues at coordinate 5,673 of JAHZNB010000824.1, read as the reverse complement.
TGGAGACAAAATGTTTGTCAGAGTGAAGCAAGAGAGAGAGAGAGAGGACGAAGGAGAAATCACTAAAAGATGTTTTCCGTCCTTCCTTTCTTTCTTTCATCCAGCTAAAACAACAACTACTTCTACTCCGACTAGGATATCACATTAACTACAGTCAAGTTGACTGTTTGACACATGCAATAACTAAAAGACAGTTATTCTGCACAAGATGAGAAAATGGCTGCTATCACAATTTTTCTGACAACAACAATTGCAGCAACAGCAACTTTTTTCTCTCAATTCTCCCGCCGCCGTAAATGAGAGCAAGAGCAGTAGAATAGCAGCAGCAGTAGCAGCATCATCAGGATCATATCCTGTCATTTAGCCTCGTAATATATTTCATTCTAGTACGGCCTGTGCTGTTGCTGCCGCCACCGCCTTTGCCATGTAGCCTCTTTTGTTCGAGAGAGTGGAAAAGAGTGTTAAGAGAGGAAACTAAATTTACCTAAATTAAAATGTATGGTACGTATGGTGTGGTAGAATCCGCTGAGATGAGAAAACTTGGCTCTCCTCTGGTAGAGACTGAGAAGATAAAGATGAGGAAAAGCGTCGTTCAAAGTGCAAAACGAAGCACTTTTCAAATGAGCTCATTTTTCTCCCTCTCACCCACAAAAAATATTACAAATAATTGATGCAGCAGTTGCAAATGGCATGACAGGACAGTCATTTTGTTTTCGTGAGGATGTTATTCCCAGAGAATATAATGACAAAAAATAATAATGAGAAGAAGGAGAAGAAAATATGTTGGCTTTTTGTTTTCCTTACCCAGCACATCCAATCGAGCATCTGCCCTAATTGCCTTGATCGCTCCCTTTGGCAGCACTTGACACTGATATTCCGCAATATCTTGTAGGGTGACGTTGGAAATTCTGAGGTTGTGCACTCCAGTTTCAGCGTTGCCTACCATAGCGTAGCGGGCGTATCCGGGGATCTCTCGCTGGAAGCCTGTAACAACATAATTTTAAAAAAATGGTTATTAGAAATTTATTCTCAGAGTGTATTCTCAAGCTGTGAAGCGTGACAGATAGATATAGGGCTTGTGTGTGCAAGCTTGTTCAGCATCAACCTGTTGTTGCAGTATATGGAAAGAATGCGGATGAAAAATGACAGGTATGATCAATGACATCTATCTTCTTATGAAAAGACAAAATCAGGACGACGACGACGACGATGATGAAACATGACATTTCCTATAAGAAGGTTCATTCAAGCCCATTTCCCATCAATAACGACGTTAATCCATGTACCGATTCCAACAAAAAAAATTTCACCCAATTGAATAAAGACAGGAGGAGTGGTGCAGAGGGAAAAATTGATTTGGATTCGTTGGAAGTACACTCAAAAGGTAGAGAAGTTTCTCTACACGTTACGTTACCTTTTTTGGTACACAATTCATTTTCAGAGGAATTCCCTACGGACAAAGGAAAGTACGTGAACTAGGTATGATCAATGACATCTATCTTCTTATGAAAAGACAAAATCAGGACGACGACGACGATGATGAAACATGACATTTCCTATAAAAAGGTTCATTCAAGCCCATTTCCCATCAATAACGACGTTAATCCATGTCCCGATTCCAACAAAAAAAATCACCCAATTGAATAAAGACAGGAGGAGTAGTGCAGAGGGAAAAATTGATTTGGATTCGTTGGAAGTACACTCAAAAGGAAGAGAAGTTGCTCTACACGTTACGTTACCTTTTTTGGTACACAATTCATTTTCAGAGGAATTCCCTACGGACAAAGGAAAGTACGTGAACAGAGAAAGAAAAGAGTGATGTGACGTATTTTCCACCGGATGACAACAATACCAAGCCTTGGGGGAAAATAGGAAACAAACCTGAGAAAAACGTACATAGGTAGGTTTACTTCCGTTTGAGCAAATATATAATTAGGACAAGACAACGGATCAAAAACAGCCAGGCTGAGAAAATATGTACATTATTTTCAGAATACCTTGGAAAACTAGTTGGGCATGACATACTTTTACAAAAATGTCTTATAGGAAGAGAATGTTGGTACACGTTATGGTATCCCTGTATACCTGTTACCCTAAAAAAAATAACCCACCTATTTTGGATAACTTATTTCTGTTGTCGCTCTAGTCCCACCACTACCACTACATCTGATGATGATGGCGCTAAATTCATTCGCTCCAACTCTGACATAACTCGTTAAATTTCATCCCACATGAAACTCCTTCTAGCTGCGGAAAAGTTTTCAGTTTCCTGGGATGAATGTTGTGCGTAAAGAAAAAAACCAGAAGAAGCAGTCTCCGAGGAAAAATATCGGTATTCTCTCTCTACTCCTTCAAAAAGTTTTGCAACAACAGTCGTACAGCAGAAGGAGTAGAAGCAACAAAGGCACAAAAAAACACAATAGAAATAACATCACATATGGAAGCACATGCTATATATTTTCAAGAGGTACGGTGCTATCCTCCTAAGCGCTGCTGTTTGGTTTTGTGGAACTTTTTTCTCTTCTCCTTTTCCCCTGATGCATATTTGTCAAAAGAGAGAAAATAGAAAAAAGTAGCATAACACAATTCATACGAAAAGAAAAGACATATTTCTTAGTCTTCTTGTTGAAATAACAAGAACGGAAGAAAGAGAAAAAAGTTTCGACTCTTTTTTTCGCTTCTGCTCCCATTCTATTCTATTCTCACGACGAGCCGCGGCTTCCTTCCCCACTACTATATTTTATTCGATCTGTTTTGTTGTGTGTACAGCGTAGAAGGGAAAAGGGTAGGCCATAATAATGACACGGAAGGTACACAAAGAGCCAAAAAATGTAAGCGAGGGACCAGGAAAGGAAGAGAAACTATAGAAAGTCTAAGGCAAGCTGTCGAATGCCTGTCGATGTATCAGTCAATGCACAAAGTGATGGAGACGAAGAGAGTGGATGTTTCTATTTTTATTGTTATGATGAATGCACAGGAATGCGGTGGTGGTGTGGGGAAAGTATAAAAATAATAACAAAATGGGGGTTTTCGGTCGAGATGAACTGAATTGCTGATGTTGCAGGGTAACTTGCATGCATGTCTGCATATGGCGGGCGGTTGTGGAGGATAAGTGCATGATGCATTCATGAGGGCGATGAAGATGGTGGATACATTGTTATCTGGTTCCTCAAAGTGTAAGTGGATTGAAAGCACTTCATCTGAATAATCGATAATGCATGTATGATGAGAGGAAGATTGGGAAGTTGATGCACCTTGTTGTTGATTCTGTTGTTGTGTAGAGACAGAATAATAAAATAAGAAAAGATGCATTTTTCTTGGAGCGTGCATCTTCACGGATGAGTACGTCAATATGCATTCACTTGACTGCAATGTAAACGAGTGTGAGGGAGAGAAAGAAATGGTGACGCAGTGATCAACAAATCATGAAATTATTATTACTATTATTATTCTTTNTTGACTGCAATGTAAACGAGTGTGAGGGAGAGAAAGAAATGGTGACGCAGTGATCAACAAATCATGAAATTATTATTACTATTATTATTCTTTACATTTATGGTAAAGCTCCCTGTACACGGAGGAGATATTTCTGCCGAGGTTTTGGGGAAAGTAGCTATTTGGTATTTTTCAAATGCGATTTGAGGTGGGAAAGAAATGGGAAAGTATCGAGCAAATAATGGTAAATAAATAAACTGGTTCGGTATGGATTGTGCATTTTACATGTTTCTTAGCGTCGTGTGTACATTCTACAAAGATAATTGAATGGAAAACTGGAGTTCCCATAAAAACAAATAAAATCGGTAGAAAATGCTTATAGGGAATTGTGCTTTGAAGATAGCGTATGTCGGAAAAAAGCAAAATTGCAAAAAGTTTCATTGAACTCGGGAACATGGTTACAGAGTACTCCTCCTGTTGTATATTATCGGTTGCCTGGAATTAGTAATTTTAACTTTACGTTCACTAAATTTTAGCTATAGAAATTTTCTAATTATTATTGAGCAAAATACGTGCAAAGATGAATATTATGTTAAATCTCGACTAAAATACACACAACTTCTCCTCCACCAATACGACGAGTACGTCATATTTCGTAATACATCGTTTGTTTCACAAGAAATGGCAGAATTGACTTCTGTTGCGTAAGGATGTGTACTCATTGATCTAATGGATTTCCTTTTGAAGTGTATGATTATCCTTTTGAGTATGCATAAATGAACGCTGCTCTTTATCCTGATTCCGTTGAAAATTACGATTCTTTATTCCTTGCTACTACGCACTTCTGTTTTTTTGACTTATAAAAGTCATTTTCATTTTACTCTACGGATTCCCTAATCATCACCACCACCGTCCTCTTTCATCCTGTTTTCAAAGACATTTCCTGGTAGCCACTTTTCCACGTTTCACCAAAAATGTACGCATCTTCATCCATACTAGCATATGTTTCCTTCTTCTTTCAAGATTTTCTAAAATTTCGTAATCTTCTACTGCCTGTCAGCTTGAACTCTGAACTGATGAAAAGAGCAAAAGTGTGATGGATATATATGCTTGCTTCTTACATTTTCGTCATGTATTGCTCTTAATCAAGAGAAAATTGAACCAACACTCATTTTAACTAGAATGTCTTCTTTTTAAACACTAGACGTAACTAGTTATAGAGCTTCTCAAAAATATAGATAAAAAATGAAGTAATTCTTTTGCTCCTGTTTAGCATATTTTTCTCTTTCTTTGCAAACATTTTCTCCTTCCCATCCTCTTTCCCTGCCTCATCATAAAAATGATAAAGAAAAACTGGTCTAGTCAAATACAAAGTCTACAAAAAACACAAAGTAAAAAAGAAGTACGTGAAAAAGGGGGTCGTGAACTGTGTGCAGACAAAAACTAACTAACAAGTAAAAAGAAAGAAAAATGAAAGTGAAGGGAAAACGTATTTTTATGAAGAAGAAATAAGCACTTTTTCTTCTGTCTTTTCTTCTCTTCCTCCTCCTGTTTCTTGTACAAACCTACCAAAGCAAACACTTCATTTCCATTTAAACAAGAAAACGAGGGGAACATAAAAAAGAACGAAAAAATGACTATCATCAGCTATTGCTATACACACGCGTGTACGTTAAATATATACATGTGTATACATAATATCAACAATCTATACAATGTTGCGTTTGAATAAAATGATTTTTTGTGGAATACCCTCTGAAAAACACAAAGAAAGTGGAAAATGAAACAAAAACACAGAAAAAAGACAAGTCTACTCACTCTACTCACATCATCACCAACGTAAACGGAAAGGACTCATTTTTGCTTGGCAGTACAGTGCTTATTCAATCCATTTACCAAATTCTAGTTCCCTTTTGACATTCATTAAAATAACAGTGAAAAAGAAAACATAGAACAGGATTTATTGATTAAACGTATTTGATTTGAAACCAGAGTATTGAACCATGCACGAGAACAGAGCCTTGAAGTTATACATAAATATATCATTGATTACGTGACGTTGGAATCGGTTACCCTAAAACATATCTACATAAAGCTCAACCCTCCCTAAGGCACCTATCGCAAAAACATCAACCACCAGAGATATCTGTCCTTTTTGCATGACAAGCAAATTATGGTAAGTTTATAACAAGTTTTTATTATATTGGGGACTATTCGCAGATATAAACAACATTTGTG
>JAHZNB010000823.1:0-23763 GCA_027744295.1 Callyntrura guangdongensis | reverse complement strand
TTCTCGGGAATTTGACTCTCCATTTACACTGGCTACACACCGCGAATAACTTCTTTACAACAGGAGCTTCTTATAGGGAATGAGTTACATATACGGAGTAAGTATGCAAGTACGTAAAGTTGAGCAGAGAATATATATGGGTGAGCAAGCACAGCAGTCAGCATAGATGTTAGAAAATATTCGGGGATAAAAATGTGCTGTCGGTAGAAATGAGTGTGGCTGGAGGAGTAAGTAGTGACGACGAGGACAACAAGGAAAAAAGTGCTGAGAAGTCACTAACCATTCATAAGTTAAGTGAGAAGATATTTTTCGTTGGGCATAATTTAAACTACATTACACGTTCAAAGTAAAAAGATGACTGAAGACTGAAGTCAACAAAAGTGAAGGCTATGAAGGAGAGAGCATAATATGTAATATATTCTTAAGTGAGTAAAATCTGACTAGGCAAAATATATGCTCAAGTAGACCAAATGCGCGTCGTAATCATAATAGCAAAATAAAGTGGAGGTGATGGGATAAATGGGGAAAAGGAAATTAAATATGCAAAAATACAAAAGTAAGAGTATTGGACCATCATCACGTGATGACTGAAGTAGATTAATGATGATGTTGGTCATGCTTGTGTATTAATGAATATCGTTAAATAAAAAACGTTATGTAAGAATAATAGGGATTTGATATGATATCGCTTTTTTAAATTGAGGACATCAAATAAATTGACATGAAGATTGGTAGTATATCTTTCACATCAGCAAAGGTTACATTACATTACTATAATGATAGCGTTGAACACACGGTTCCAAAACGTCGAAACGTTGCTAATGTAAGGATTGATAAAACTTAAAAACCGACGAAGAAAGTCGCCAAGTTGAAAAACATAAACTTCCAATCAATGCAATGAGTACTTATCCCGACAATTAAAATTGTCTCGAGGATGGATGGTAGAAGGATGGGTAATCTAATCACATTTTCTTTTCTACAGAAGGGATAATCCAACACAACATGTATATGGCGATCATTTGATTAAGTGAATTAATTGTCACTGAATTCTTTCACTAAATGATGACATCACTAGAAGTGCTAGTCTATCTAAACAATAAATTAAAATAATGAGGTACATAATGAAACTAAAACTGACATGAAAAGTTCAGAAACCCTCTAACATTTTTACCATCTAGCCGTGGTTTCCCTGGTGTCACAACACTAATTTTGGGGAGCTACTTATGCGTTCTTTCATTAATTTTGAAACGCTTTCCAGTAATTTCAATTTCATTTGACACCATTAAGAGGAAGAGGAGGCAACGCAGATCTAAAGGGCTACACGACACCATTTATGTTTACAATGTTCATTTTCGTATCATTAACACCCTATGCCCAGCCTGATGTTTATTTTAACTGCAAAATGTAACATACTCACACAATCTTACCCCCTCCCGTTTACTGGAATGCAAAAATTGTCTAGACTACCCAACGATGTTCCATTTTACTAAATAAGATTGAGAAATAGTTCGTTAGAATAATAGAAATAATAGTCCAAGTTAGCTCTGTTATGCTCGGGCTCTTGTATCCATGATAGTTTATTGCATCACGCTTACTACGTTCGAATTTGGTATAATTAATCATTATTATTCTCATGACATGTTCTTTTTATCCATTTCCATCACCACAAATTGTTTTCTTAATGGTGTCTGCGAGGTGATTGACACCTCATCTAGCTTTACACTGTTCTGAACTTTACTGTTCACTGTTGCAAAGCTTGTTGTTGCTATCGTTATGCCAATATGTTCTACCAATCTTGTGTTACCCCATCCGTCCGTCGTCACGCCAAAATCTCCTACTTTCTTTCTACCCATTACCCATTCTACCATGAATTTCCCTAACTTGGCAGATCATCAGATCAATTATTATGCCTGAGTCAATTTTGGCACAATCAATGCAACTCTCCTCGCCCCCCCAATGTTTAACATAATAATTTTTATGCCAGAACATGTCTTTCGCTATCTCCCCATCTCTCCTCAAATTACTCTCCTCCACAAAAAAAATATTATTTTGGTTTTCCTCTCGAGATATCTAGAGATTAGCTGAATTAATCATCAATCCCATTAATACACTTTACTCATGCAGACACAACGGTTGTCACCTGTGGTAACACTCCCTATCCTCCCCACCCTCTCCAAACCTTACTCATCTATTAGTTTGTCAAGAGGCACCTAAACTTTATAATTTATTACCTGTCAATAGGGGTCCGGGGAGTAAATGCCTCCTCCCTACTTTCTTTTCAGGTTTCCCATTGCATATCTTTTCATTTATTTAGGCACATCTTATGTGACTATATAATTTTCCTCCATCGTGTCCGTACGTCCGTCCGTAAGCACGATAACTTTTGAAGGAAAAGGAATTTTGAAATTCTGTTTTCGCCAATCGTAAGATATGGCCAATAGATCGGATGAGTTCGAAGATGGGCATTTGGTGTCGACTCCTTGGGGGTCAAATGGGGGGTCAACCTTAAAACTATGTTGCCTGACTTGCATGCCAATACTACACTACACACACTACGCTAGATGTGCCTACACTACAGTTTACAATACTTTATTTCGAATTTTTTCTTCTTTTGTGTGCCATTTTATTTAGAAAAACGGCAACCAAAAATAGCATAGTAATAATTTTTTTATTACAACCTGTAATAACTTTTATACGGAAACTTACATACATACATTTGACCATATCAAAATTCTCCACGATACAGCTGTCCCTCTGATAAACCGATCAATACTGCCCACATTGCGACGACCATTCCCTCAGCACCATTATTACCATTACCACTACCACCACCACTTTGTCTAACCCTCCAAAAAATCAACAAACCGTGTCATGTTGTCGCTCTTTGCAACGCGCTGGTACCAGCAGCAGTAGTCTTGCAAAAAGTCAGTTTGACTGATTTACAAGAGAATTATATCTGTAGACTTGTTACTACTAACCAGCCTGCTGCTTTGGCAGTGTTACTAAAACATTACCAGCGGAGCAGGTAGGAAACATGGAAGCATCAGGCTGTATGGCGATTATAAATGGGTCTTCCAAATTCGGTATAGGGACATCCAGATTTTTTTTTGTTCTCTTTGGCAAGTGGCAATAACTTGTCATGCATGAAGCATGACGCATAACAAAAAAGAGGAGGAAAAGTGGAAAAGATTGCAGTAAGGTACATAGAGAGTGGAATCTATGCAGAGGTATGGGTACCCCAGGATATCTGTGTGTGCCATGAGCTAAAAGGATACGACAACCATAGGATCATCTTCTATGTCGCTTTGGAATACATGTTGGAAGTGCATCCTCTTTTCTCATTTGGAATAACAGCAGCTCCGGGTAGGGAATAGATAACGAGAAGGAGATCATCTGATAGTGTTTGGGGGAGAAGATATTATAGTGTGAAGAAGCATGTCGGAGAGAAAGGAGCGTGGTCTTGATAAGCGAGGTCAAAGTGGGCGCCTTTTCCTGGGGAGCAGCAGCGGTGTCCAGTGAGTTACTAGAAGTGTTCGGAGTGAGCAGGGAAGTAGGAGGATGGGATTAAAAAGCAGACAAGTGACTGAATTTCCGCGGCCATTTGACGAGGCCACAACCCCATACGGCTTGAACCAGTTTACCCCCTCGGCCCGATCTCTGTCGGATTTGAACAGTAGTTTGGAGGCGGAGGGAAACCTGCCGAGGGGGTCGACAACTAGTTTCACACGGGCCAAGGTGTCAGTGCGGTTGGCGAAGACGGTGTGAACGATTTTGGGTACTGAATGTGCCCTTTAATTTACAAATGTAAGCATATAAAGAAATCATGGATGAACTCATACGCAGGGGGAAGGAGGATATTATGGGGTTTTTTGGGGAGAAATGAGAAAATTTTAATGGAAAAGTGTTTTTTGGGGTTTTAGTTGGGATACTGCGGGACAGGAGAGATTCAAGTGCATTGCAGCCAGTTATTATCGGGGATCTAACGGTAAAAGATAATCTCTGTCAACTGTTACTAGTTATGTATAATTAATTAACTATTAAGCTAAGTTGCTTAAATGTGTTTTTTTCGCTGCACAGTTATCGTTACTGTTTTCGATGCGAGTAACCTCGAAAGTCTTTCCACATGCCAGCGTTGGATGGATGATGCTGTAGGGGCGAATACCCAAGTGCCTATAAAATTTTTGGTGGCGACTAAAATGGATTTAGTGGTAGGTTGTCCGTACGAAAAAAAAGTCGTTTTAAAACTAAATTAATAAATTTAAAAAAATATTGCTTAGCCCATCACCCACCGGGACAGAATCCACCAAATTGGTTTACGAATGGCATCCATGCTGGAAGCCGAGTATTGGCCGATATCCTCCAAATCCGGGGAAAATGTCGAGTGGTTTTTTCGTCGTATGGCTTGTCTCTCCTTCGAAATCGGTCTAGCCAACGAAGTTAAAGAAGGACTGACTAGCAGAGCTGCCGCCGCTTCAACTATCGGCAGCGCCCAGCTTTATCGAGAATCCTGTGAGGAAGGAGTTGATTTTATTAATTACATTATGCGTATAAAGTAATTAGCACACATAATCAACTTTGTATTTTTTGTATTTTTTCTTAACCAAGCTATTGTCCATCCTTCTGAACATGACAACGTGTCCCTACGAAGGAACTCGCTGCAGGCCAAGTGTACCTCGTGTAAAAATATGTGATTCAATTTAAAATTTACACCATAAACATCAATCATCCCCTTCCGCCGGCACTCCGTCGTACCACTAGTACCCACAATTGTATTTTTATTTTGATGAATGGATTAGGTTGCTTTTAATATTACTGGTTATAACTAGTGTAACAATTTATTGTTGTTTGAGTTTTAGTGGTTTTTGACAGTTAAATTTTTTCCTGGTCGTAAACACATTTGTCTAAATCAATAAAAATAATTAAACGAATTATATGTAATTAGTTTAGTGTTTGTATACCAGATGGTTTCTAAACTTAATTGTGAGTAAGTAATGATAATAATATTAATTGATTTTTTTGTGTACATTCGTGAGTGGTAAACTCTGGTATATTGAGAAAATATCCTAATTTTAGTGATAAAACGTGTACAAATAATGAACAAGTCAGTGCAATTCGTTTACACTTCAAAAATAAAGTTGAAAGCGTTATTACAAGGAGAAAAATTATTAAATAAATACTTAAAAATGAAACCCTTATTTGTCTAATTTTAATCAATTTTTTTTAGTAACAAACACAAAGAGGTTATTTAAACATCAATCATCAAAGTTACTACAGGCTGTAAAAATGGTCCAATTATGTGCCCTTGTATTTTTTGCAGAAGACCATGGGCCATTCAAATTAATTTGGTGGTCTTTTGGTGCCATTGTTGTTATCCTATATGTAATTAGTTGAGATTTTCATAATTTATACCCATATATTACGAACAATTAAGGGGATGTCTGAAATAAAATTTTGACGGTCAAAAAAGGATTAGATCAGACAGTTTAGCATTGAAATTTAGCGTTGTCACACCGCTCATTTGATTGAAAATTTGTTGTTCGAAAAGTTGACCATTATCTAGTAATCTTCAACATTAAAATTTTCAACTTTTGTGAGGTAAATAATTTCGTCAGTTCCCTGTTCCATAGTGCATATATGTAATACCATCATGCTGTCTCCAAAGTCTCCCAAGTCTTCCTCAGTGAATTCAACGCCCATGTTGGCAAAACACGTTTCAGCTTTGGGAGACCTACTGAAGCAGTGCATCCGCCTGACGGCCTTGTTCTTATTCCTGTATAACATGCTTCAACTTCAGTGGGCGCTGACTGGGTAAGTTATGATGACCAATGTTCAGTAAATAAAAAAATATGATTTTCCATGAGTAAATTTTTAAGTAACTACAAGACAACTTATTTTCTTTTTCTATCTCGGATTTGGTGCTCCCTCTGACTTCCAATCACATAATATTAAACCAATACTAATCGCAGTTCATCCAATGACGGAAATATTCACTATAACTTCTTCCAAGCAATTGGAGCCTGCTGTGCCCTCGCCTTCTATGGTTTTATCTACTGTCTTTGTGAAGGATATTTTTTCAACTTCTAATTATGATTATGATTAAACTTAACCGTATTCTACTCAACCGTATGCCACCTGTCACCTTTACCACTATTATACTTGTTTTATTCCATATTGAATATTATTATTATCTGTTTCAAATAAAATTGCCTTTTAAACTTCCATTTAAATCGGTCCATTGGTAAAAATTAACTTCACCACTTTATTCCAAAAAAATCTGGCACTTTTTCAAAATTTCTTTTCTTACTTTGTGTACACGTGAGCAACATCCTATATCCGTCATTATTACTCTTTACAATAATTTTAATTAAATCGCCATCATTTAAATGATACACAAACACACTGGCACAAAATTTTCAATGACATTATTATTCATTTTTGTCTTTATTTTAGTTTCGCTCAGTTAAGTTTCGAGTTCAGTAAAGCATAGCATAAGAATGGTAGAAATAATTACAATAGTTTTTCCCACTCAATATATCATTAATTATAGCAGCTACTTCATAATTTTCATTTACACACAAAAACTTTAATACCAAAAAGAAGAGAATAAATGTATAACTTCTTTTTACCCAACAATTTTAAACTCTCGCTTTTTCTTCTTATAGCACCACAAACAAGTTTTACATAAAAATCTATTAATTATCAACTGAAGTAACTTTGTATTTAAAAGGACATTTGCTGATGCCCTCCAATTCCGTATGTGTAGTTACAGTAGACATGCAAATTATTGCATACAATTTTAATAAAAACCATTCCGTAAATAATAATTTGTACACAACAAAAATCCGAGTGATAACACTACTCGTCCTTAGAATTATTAATATTACATCGGTATTGCCTGTACAAGATAAAGATATTATAATTATAACTGTTTACAAAGATTATACTATTATATGGTTATTTTTTACATGTTACATATACATGTAAATATTTTTTATACCAGAACAAATCACGGTAGCATTTAACCATTTACAAAGGCGTTTTTCGGCAGTTAGCAGTAGCAGTCCACTACGGAAATCTGTTGACAACTCTAAATTTTAGGATTATCATCTTCACCATCAATTATTGTAAATCGTAACAAAAATGCTTCTAGCATGATATATAAACATTTTGTATTTTTTGCAGTAAATACATAGTTAATTTTGTTAATTATAATTTTAATAATATATAAGTTGTACAACAACAGGTTGTAGTATGTAAGGTAGGTAAACAGCTGTAGAAAAATATTTTGCTTGTCAACTTGAATTATTATAATTAACAAGAACTGTAATAAAAATTATTATTTTATTGGTTTCCTGTTTGGCATTTTCCCTAATGCTACACCGGAATCACTTTTGTCGTTTCAGAGGTTCCTCCTGTTGCTGTACCCCCGCTGCCGGGTCCTCCGAACGTCCCAACAGGGGAACTTGGAGATTCCTCGGTGGGTGACATGGGCGCATCCGAAAAGCGAGAGGTCATTCTAGGGGTGTGGTTAGGATTTACAGTTTGTTCCTCTTGGGGTGGGGATTGAGCAGAATCGGGGATGCTGTTAGAGGCTGCGTCTTCCCAGTCGTCGTCATCTTTGCTGTTGAAATTGAAAGTAGGAGACTGCTGAGGGTTATTGTTGTCCGTTTGGTCGGATGGAGATCGTCGACTGCCACGGTCGTTTTGAGCGGGACCCTCGTGAAGAAATTCGCAACGGCTACCGTTCCCGCAAAAACCCTTTTTGAAGAAACGACACGGAATTTCTTTTCGAACTGGAGGGGAAAATAATTAATTAATCATTGGATTGTGGTTAGAGCAAAATTGGAGGGAACAAAAACGATTTATTTGCGACCACTTACTGTTTCTTCCGCCAGCGTCCCGGCGATGATCTCGATTATTGCGGTCATTACTATTTCCACGTTCATGATTATTTCTGTAATCCCTATCAGTCGTACTGCGTCGATAATCCCTGTCCCGACCTCCGCGATCATCTCGGTAGTCTCTATCCCGGCTGTTGCTTCGATCCCGGTCCGCTCTGTTCTCCCGACCTCCACTACCAAAGTTGTTTCTGCGGTCGTTTCCCTCGAAGCGACTACCCCCGCCCCGATGATGATTGCCTCCCTCATTTCCTCTGTTACCAGGGCCAATATTTCCAGCTCCGTAATCCACCATTCCTACTCCAGCCCCAGGTAGTTGTCCATTCATCATGGGGTTGGCAGGTGGGGGGAATGCAAATGGATTTTGAAAGGGAAGCGGTGGGGGCACCCCTTGACCCAGCATAGTCACTGCGGTTGGTGGGGCTCCAAACTGCGCGAAAGCACCTAGATCAGCGGTCACTGGAGGTACGGGTACCACGGGTGGAGGTACACTAAAACCGAGGTTGGCACTCCATGGATTATAGTCTTGCTGCTGCTGAGGAACTGGTTGCAACTGAGTTGGGGACGAGGTCGGATGAGGCACCATTTGGGGAGGAAACTGTCTCTGGTTTACTATGTGGTTTTGGGGCGGAAATTGGGGATGATTGTGACCTTCCATGACAGCCCTCGGATTGTGATGATGATGTGGATGATGTTGCTGTGGGGGCACTCCTCCTCCATAACCTCCCCCTCCTCTTCCCATCATCATTCCTCCACTAATACCACCAAAAGTAGGGGGTCCTCCCACCGGATCTGGCCACTGGTGGGTCCGATAATCACAAACTTTGGTAATGCTAATAACATCCTCAACCGGTATCGTTTTAGGCTCTGGTCTTTCTCCCAAATTTGAAGCGAGATCCGCCTCCACCGCGGAATCGGGAAGAACTGACCCTGGTGGAAGGAACAAGCCTAACACATTCTTCTCCCTTTCTTCTTGTGCAACTACTTCCGTACTAATTACGGGTGGGTTGAGGACGTCAGTTGTAAACCATATCTTTCTCATTCTCCACGGCTGATTTTTCTCCTGCTCCACTTCCTCGCCTCGCCGCTTGAGATACGACCCCTCTATTGCCTGCTCGTTATTGGTCAATTCGGTGAAGTCCTTTTGCTTGGTGACATTCACCCGCTCCGTTTCGTCCATTTCAAAGAAATGAAACTCGCGCAACTCATCCTCCTCTCTCCACCGAACAGTTTTCCGGGGTCGATTACGCGCCCGTACCAGCACCAGCGCACTTTTCACTTTTCCGTCACCCTCCTGGGGGGTGAAGGCAGCAGTCTCTTCCCCTGCATCTTCTTCCTTCTTTTCCGGCGGACTCAATTCCATCTCCTTTTTACTCTCTGCAGCGGTATTCCCCTCGTCAGCGTCATCCTCATCGTTCAAAGTATCTCTGTAGAAGTTGAACACTGGCTTCTTTACCGGCTCCTCCTTCTCGGGATCTATCACTGGGGTACTAGGTTCCTCTGTCCCTGACGACGTCGGCAGTCCGTCGCCTGGAGTCAAGTCTCCCACCTTCGGAGCATCCTTACTGCCTTCGCCCCCACTACTGGTGCGTCTCTTTTTCTTAACTGACTTAGTTGACTCCGCTCCTGCACTGATGGCGTCCATAAACAAACTGCTCTCCTTCAGTGAGGCAGCCACCGTTTTTCTAATTTTATCCTTAACTGACTGCTCCTTTGGTTTATCCTTCGTGTCTAACTTTGGCTTTTTCGAGTCACCCGGCTTCTCTAAAGACTCTGTACTCAGGCGTTTCGAAATTTTCGGGGGAGTCGCTGGAATGCTGTTCCCGAGAGTGACCCCGCTCGATTTGTTGACAGCCTCTTTGTCCTCCTTATCTTTGCTGTCCTTGTCCTTATTCGTCTTTTTCCCGCTGCCCGACTCTGTCATTTCTTTTAGCAATTCATCTGATCGACTCTTGTTACTCACAAACACCTTCACTTTGTGACGTCTCTCCTTGGGCTTCTCGTCGGCAGCCGCTTCTTCCTCATTCTTCCCGTAAAACTTTTTCACCGGCGAGTTGCTCCCACTTCCATCACTATCTTCGTTTCTCTTTTCCTTGGTCTCCTTTGACGATTCCTTGGATTCCTTGGATTTATCTGACGATACCTTTTTGATTTTATCCAACCCACTCACCCCATCCGACCCAGGAATCCCAATGGCGTCCGTAAAACTGCAGTTGAATCGCTTTGGAATCTTGGGTATCTTTAGGGAACCGGGTGAACTGCTTGCGGAGCTTCCTGAGGAAGTGGAAGTGGAAGTAGGGATTAAATTGAGCTTTTTCAATGTCTCTTGGTCCTTTTCTGTTTGCTGTTTTTGTTTATCCTGCTCCTTTTGCCGCTTCTTCATTTGCGCCTTTTCCCGTCGGATCTTTTCTCGTAGTCGTTCCTCTTCTTTGGCTTGGGCCGCGGCTGCAGCAGCTTTACTCGCAGCACTCTCCTTCTTAGACTTTCTGTGATGAGATGAGGAGGATGACGAGGAATGACCATCACTCGAACTCTTGGACTTTGACGAAGACGATGACTTGTGGTGATGATCCTTATCACTCGACGACTTTTTATCTTTAGATGTTCCTGACGAGGAAGACGATGACTTTGTTTTGGAGTACGTCTTCATATCCCCCGGGACTTTATTTACCGGGCTGACAATTTGAGGCTCCACTAATTTCGGGTTCTTTACCTTCTTGACACCTGGAACCGATCCACCATCGGGAGTGTCATGACATTCCCTTTTGATGATCAACGGAGGCACTCTATTAATCCCAGGATCTGGCACGACCACACTGTTGCTTGGAGCAGATATCACTACAGGAGGTGGTGGGGGCAACAACTGCTGTTGCGGCGGAAGCTGTGGGGGTGGTTGAACCATCACAGAGGTCACCGGGTTAGCCGGATTGGCCATCACCACATTTGATTGTTCTTTTAATCTTACCAAATAATTTTTTCCGTCCTTTACCATCAGGCAGTATTGACCACTGTCCGTTGGCAAATTTTGTACCACCGCTCGTTGACCTCCCATTGATTTGATTACCAGTTTCGGTGGGGCTTGCATTTGCATCAAAGAGATCATTTGTTGTTGCTGTTGAGGATCCTCTTTAATGATCATTGTCGGTGGTGCCTGCTGTGGAGGAGGTGCTTGCTGCTGATGAAGAATTTGAATTGGCGGTTGCTGTTGCATAATATGAGGGGCCATCGTGTGTGTAAGGGTGTTGGCATTCGTAATGATAACGTTTGACGTGGTGGCAATCGAACCAGCTGGGATTATAATTTGTTGAGGGTGAATCTGCTGCTGTGGCTGTAGGACCGAATGATGATGCGACTGCAGCGTTTGTTGGGGCGATTGTACATGTTGTTCCAAAATAATTTGATGGTGCTGTTGTTGGGGTATCTGCTGCTGCATTAGTTGTGGTTGTTGTAACTGTTGTAAGGGGGCTGGCGTGTGTTGAATCACAGATATTGGTGCTGCCACAGACGACGGCAGTGCACTAATCATCTCTCCTCCCATAATCGGTGGAGGTTGCTGTATTTGTGCCTGGGTTGCCACTCCACCCGTGATGGCATCATCCAAGCTGTGCGTATCCCCGCCAAAATTGTAGATATCCAGGTTAAAATCTATGGCGGCGAGCTCTGAATTGGTCAAGTCAAGATCCATCAGGTTCTGATGATTGACATCCGCGTCCGGGATCATGGGCAGGGACGCAGGGTCAATATTGAGCAAATGATCGGCGTTCATGTTTCCTAAATTAGGAAGCTCTCCTCCGTCAACTATCACACCTCCCCCAGTCCCCCCGGGAATGGGACCAACCGCAGAAATACTGTGCTGCTGACCTGAAATCAATTCCTGCTGTGGTGGCAATGGGATTCCCGGTGGTGCAGGAGCGTGCTCAGTCTTTTCTTCTGCTTTAGCTACAGTGATCCACCGATGAACCAACTGTTTACAGAGATTCTTGGTGGTCTCGTCTTCACAAACTTTGGAAAAATTCTTCACCACAATGGGGAAGCGATTCGACTTTAATCTGGGGATCGTTACAGGCGTCCTTAGAAGTAGCTCAAAAATCTCTTGCAGAAGACTATAATTTTTATTTGATATAGCGTCATTGGTCCAGCCAAAAACGAGGTTCCAGCCACCTCTTTCCATAAACCTATTTTTAATAAAACAGGCAAAAATATCATATATTTTTCCGTCGATTATGCACAAGCAACGATAATAGTTTTACTACAACCGCTTTACTTACAAATCAACGACTGCAGAGTCGGTGGCTCGGAGAATATTTATGTAAATGCATTTGCTAACCAATTTCTTCGAAAACTTGGACATCAACCTAGATATATGTAAAAAAAACCACATTCAAAAACGATTCCTATTAAATCCAATCTCACAAAAAGCAACAGTTAATACTCATTAATTAAAAATAACGCAGTAGAAAAGATCAGTGTGTAAGGTCAGTGGCACAAGCCGGAAAAAATATAGGACTTTGAACGGAAACCTCATCAAAATAATTAACAAAACAACAAATAGTAATTACATTTTGGGGCACAGGTATACTGTGACGCGAAACAACAGACACTTTAAGACGAATACTGTTAGCAGTCCAGAGTAAAGTTATTTTGAATTGATAAAGTGCAGCCGAGGAAGAGGGACACAAGCGGATTAGTGAATATTTTTTAAACGGCAATTCAAAATGTTTGTATTTGGTACAGCAACGCATGCAACCTTTCTCTATCCTGATCCGATAGAGACGCAGACCAACCGTCAATCAAAGATAGCAAACAGCAAGAGAGCAAGATAGAAAGTTCCAGTTTTAAAACTGGTCTACGAGCGAAGTGAATCTACAAAAGGTATAATTTTACATAGACTTTAAAACCGGAGTTAAATGTTAGTCCAATTAAAATTTAAAAAAGCGCGTCAGAGGCATAGCCCACAAATAAAGTAACAAACAGGAGGTGCCAAAAAAGGGAATACGGTAAAAAGATAATTAGTAGATTGATTTAAGAAAATGAAGACATACCCCAAAATTTTATCGACTTCTTCTGTGGATCTAATAGCTCCAGAGTTTGGATCAAGTAGTGGTGCAAGACACTTTAGGAGTCTCTCGGGGTCAATACGTGGCTGTGGGACGGAAACGAAAAAAACATTAGAGATCCGCTAGTTTTTAAAAATGTTCTTTTAGTAGAAGTATCATCATCGGCACAGAAAGGTGAAAATCATGACATTTGTGTGTGTAGCAGAAAAAGAAGAGTGAGTCCCCCAAGTACTAAAAGTACCACTCACCATCACGGTAACGGGATCAGTTCACAGAAAACAGTTTTTAAAATCCATACACACTATTTCGTGGACAGGCACAGAAACACTCTCGGACAAAAAATGTCACATTCACTGCGAAGATGTTGTCAAACTTGGGACGTCAAAATAATTCAGGCTGGTACAGGAACCTTCCAAAAATTCCAGGGCCACGAGATGAGACAAAATCACACCGATAAAGAGAAACGGTTTTAAAGAGCACTAGAATGCAAGGAAGCCGAGAAGACCTGAGCAAAATGGTTTCAGAAGGAGACTTTTGATGAAACGCTTCCTTTCTGGCTCTTATTTGTCACCTGAAATTTAATAAATGAAAATTGTCATGAGTATTATTAGTTATCGACAGACCACCGAGTTCTATTATAGCCTCACTTCCAGTGCTACTACTTTGTCGTTGTTTAGTTTTAAAAAGTTTTAAATTTAGTTTTTCTTTATCTTGACAGTGTCAACATATTTTCTCCCTTTTTAAAATCTTTTTGTTTTTTTAGATAGAAAACTTCCAAATCAACAAGAGAAATCGTCATTTCATGCAAGCATTTTCCTCAACTTTTAAAATTGTTTAATTCAAATCCCTTAAGGATTTAAATTACCTCCCATGGACTATTCAGTAATTTAGATATATTGTCGCTTAGATAAGAAAAAAACATCACTCGAATTCCCCCCTTGTACTAATTGATTACATCTTCTCCTTAAAATTCTAATTAAAGCTGTGAATATGCAAGTCTCTTTTGTGAGCAATTTATTTTATACTTAATGTACCATTAATTTTAATGACTTTTTAAATTCCTCTTATAATAAAAATATGTTCATTCCATTCAGTGTGTACATTATTATTCCTTGTCGTCGTTTCATTCTCCTGACCACCTCTACCCGACCACAACCAACCGCCGTCAGTGTAGCAAAATAAGATCTCTTGTGGCTCATCTTCGATCCACAACGACGCTTCATACTTTGTTGCTTGTCTGCCTTTGTCTAGATGACTTAGTCAACATTAACACCAAATCTCGTTCGATTCAAGCTTGTTTTCCCCTACGCAAAACTGTACTGCTGGTCCTACGTTAACAACGATAAACTAACCCCTCCTCATAAAAAAGTGCAGTTAGCTAACCTACCTCCATTAAACTACCAACTACTCTGTTATGAGCGTTAGCCTCATAAACATCTTTTCTCTACCCACAGTAGTTTAAAATGACATGATATGCTTACGTTAACGTTACTATATACCTACCACATACATTATTCATTTTCGCCACTCTCGTTGAAACATTTGATGACAATAACAATTAGTACAATATTTTTCTCTTATTTAACATACAATAACATTATCCTCCTCCCCTCCCACTATATAATTACATCCCTTTGCTTCTCTGCTAGTCTACTGTTTACATTTACCGAACACTTTACATCTTTAGGTCACTGTGCTCGCTCGCACCAGCAACTCTCTTCTGATCGTCGTTCCTCACGAAACTTGACGATCGGCTTTTGCAATAGTATTTATCCATCCTCATTCACCCTAGAGAGCTGTGTATATGAACTATATGAACACCACAATAATAGAGCCTAAGTTGTGTGAAGCCACCCCTCAATACCCTTTCCATTTGTGCTGCTGTTGGTTTCATCTAACTTTACCCCTCTTCTGCCATGTGTTATTCCTTTCAGATTCAGACCGTCCATATACGTATCCACATCCACGTTAAACTCCTCTAAATAAACCTGCTGCTCTGCACAACTTGACTAAAATTCTGAGAACCTCAAATACAAGCGAATGGTGCGCTGTTGTGTGTAGTGTGTGCCCCATATAATGCTGTTGGTTATCTCTCTGGTTATCCTACATCCTTTTTGTATGCCCAACTTGGCTTGGCAAACATTTTTCGATGAACGACGACGGCAACGGCAGAAGTTGTGCTTGAACATTTTATCATCGTCGGCGTGTGATATTTGCTCTGGCTTGTACATGACTGCATATATTTTATCTCTTGGTCTCGCTTTTTGTTCAAGTTTTGTCCTTTCATTTCGCTGGCTTAATTTGCTGGGCTTAGAATCTTTTTGCGTTTCTTCTAGTTTGTGGTGGGCTACAGACACAGATATATATTTTTTCGTTGGGTTGTTCTCAGCCAAGTGTTGTTCAAGTTTTATTGGGGGTTTTAGTGTATGAAACAGATATACAGAATTCTTTGGGTATGTGTGTGTGCCTTTTCGTAAAATACAATAATATTAAATGTACATATTTTACACACGATACACGGTTACGATATATCAGCTCGTGTTATTTTATAGATATACATTAAGCGATAAATAGACAGACTGTTTGCTTTTGTATACAGAATTTTCATACATGTTTAGTCGCAGCACTCTTTTTTGAAGCTGTACCACCTCGAAAAAATTTCACCTCGTCGTCGTCATCATGATCATCATCGACCAACTCTACGTCTATCAAATTCTACATGCGCTTCTCTTCGTTGTTGTACGTACATACACTCACACAAAAACAGAGATAATAATAATTACTTGTTTGAGTTTGAAGAATGTTCAGAGAGCTATTGTACACCAGAGTAAATTGCCTACATCCTTTGCTACCCAACTATTTCACTACCTACCTATTTATAAGCTATCTGTCTACTACTATTGACTATTATTGCGTTGGACTATATGGCCCGTTGTTTTGTATTGGAAGATAAAAATAATAACAAGACCTTTACAGTGTAAATGGTTTTGCAAGCTTAAAAATAATAATAATAATACGACGCCATTTTACACTTAGTGTTGATGGCTGTTATATTTAACTTTTTCCTTATTTAAATGCTGACGAAGCTTGAGGCTAAAGGTCCCATATGGAAATAAAACTGCTCAAGACGCCTGCTACGCGCGCAGAGCATGATGATGATAACACAATTATTTTTACGACAGATTACAATTTTAACTTGCACGCACTTAATGTTCTTTTTTTTACTCTCTGCTTTTTAAATAGATTATATTTTAACTGAATGAAGGATGGATTCTTCTTTTAGGGTTATGTAACTAACGAGAGAGAGAGAGAGTATGTGGGATACAAACAAAGAACAAACTGAAAATTAAATGGTACATTAGTTAGTCGATCATATTGAACAAAGAAACAATAATTAACAATGTAATGTCTTTTACAAAGAGACTTGCATATTTAGTAAACCTCTACTACAAAAAATTGATTTGACTGGAAGAAAATTATAAATTATAGAGTAATATATTCACCTTCTGTTACGATAATTATTTTCGATGACCATTCGACCAGCGGGACCTCTTTACACAAGAGGGGGGTGATGTGTGGGGCGGTAATCGATGAGATCCTCTTTTTCGACGAGATATTTATTTTCGATGACAGATGATGATGAAGTGATGATGCGTTTGTTTTAAAACAGATCCATTTGTTTCCTCCTTAACTAAATATTTTTTAGAGCAGTTGGCAGTAAATATTTATGCAGCAGACAGACATGCAAAGGAATGAACATGTCATGAGAGATACAAACAATCGAATACATGAATCCCTAACAAAATATTTTGGTGACAATTAAAACTAACTTATAAGGTTCAACAACAACAAGCTCCCTAATTATTTTTTTCTTAGCGTGGTAATTGCTTAATAGTTTATAGCAACAAAAAAAATTTCGTGAAATGAACAAATGAACAAAAAAGTATTTTTTATCGCAGAGAAATATTTCTTGGCAGTTTTTTCATCCACTGTTGAGATGACCAGTTAAAAACTAATTATTCAATAATTATTATTATTGCTTGACGACGACGATGCTGATTTCGAGGTACAAGTTGAAGAACATCATGGTCACACACTAACAAGTGCGTAAAGAAAACGGGTTAATGAAGAAGACGACGACGACGACGGACCATGGTCATTCCAACTCGGACAAAGTAGTAGCAGAAGTAGATATCTCGCAGCATCATTTTTTCTCTCCAAGAGAGACGAGACTGCGGAAAAACCAGAGTAAACAAACAGAAATTTGAGATTTACCGTTACAAAGATTCCTTAATCCAATATTTTACGCGACAATTTAACAAGAATTGCCTCTTAATTTAGTTAACGATAGGCTGCTGGCTGTAATTTTCCCTTGAATTTGAAATTCCCCCCGGAAAAAATAAAATCTATTGCTCTGTGGGGTGCCCCCTTCTATGTCAAACAAACAGCTGTGTAAAGAAAATTCTAAGAACTTGACTGCAATCCCATTGAAGAAAAAAAAACCTAATGGACTTCTACGAAAAAGAAAATTAATTTAATCTCCGAGAGAGTGAAAGTATTTGTTTACTAACACCCTTCTTTGATCTACTCCTATCAAACAAAATGACAACAACAATTGAAAAAATGTCGATAAGTATGACAGATTAATTAATCAAAAGTCCAGGTATGAAGGACAATTCTCTGGAGACAATTAAAAAGCTTGCTTGGTTAAATTGCACGAGAAAAAAACTATTCAGACCAGACGACGAAAAAAATATGGCTCAATTTTGCGATAAAACTTACCTCCAGTAAAGGCAAAAACGTAATGAGCAGAAAGAGGAGAGGATGTTCACTCTTTCTCACAAGGTGCTATCCTGTCTGTATTGAAAAAAAGGAGAGAGAAAATGGGCGAATAGGAGCGATCAATACACACAGTGTGTACGTGCGTACCAAGCAACGAGGCAGGATGGGCAGGCGTGCGACGCCGCAATGAGAAAATGGAAAAACCGCGCGGCGAAGAAAAAAAGAGATATAGGGCGATATGGGGACGGGTGAGCATGCAGGGGGCGCCATGGAAACATAGCGAGATGCTGCTGCAAAAAGAGTCACTAGCGTTTTATGGGGTTTGGTTTTAGTGTGGGTTTTGTGTGTAGAAGGGAGTATCAAGAGGATCGAATAAGATCGTCCCCGTCGCGTCCTCCGTCGAGACTATGACTAGTATAGTCACTATTCACATTATCATATACTGTACACAGTATATGATACAAGCTGTACTGTACGGTACGACTTGGACTCATACAAAGTGCGAGTGAGTATGCAATGCAATAGTACAGTATGCCATGCATACATGGAACAAAGAAATAATGAAGAGCTATATAGCTATGGCTATGATAAAAAAAAGTACACAGTGAGGCGGAGCTTCGAGTCATTGAGAGTCTTTGTGAAAGTCAAACTGGTTCTCGCACATTTTACAACTAGGGTTGGCCTGTCATTTGCGTCATAAATATCCGTCAAAATAAAAGTCTTAAAAGTCAAAATGACGCTATTTTTTACATCAGACATTTATCAATAAATGTCATTGCGTCGTGTCGAAAAAATCGAATAAATGTCGCTATTTATGCAAATATTGAATGTTTCCTTTAAAAAAATTGTAAACATGAGGCTAAATTTTGACAAAGTTAGCTGTTTATTGGTTTTTAGAAAGTAAAAATGATTTAAAAAAAGTATATATTAACTATTTTTACGCGAATGATTGCAATAAATGTAAACTTAAACAATATTTAATGCGCTAAAATATGCGCTTACATACACGTATATGCTTTGCTTACCAAATCCATCTTGTAGTAAATGTAACAATTTGATAGTCTATTTAAACACTAAAGATGTTTAAAACACCGTGATATAATTTAAGTTGAATTTCGTACGTTATTTTTTTGATTACTCCCTCAACGTAAAATGCCCCGAGGCTGCAACTTTATTTGCCTTTCTTCACATAATAATTTTGATTTTCAATGTTTCCAGACGGTTAACATAAGATTAAACAAGATTTGTCATAAATATCATAAATGTCAGACATTTACGAGATTATCAGTCAAAATGACGCTATTTTCCAGGCATGACATAAATCCTAAATGTCATGATAAATGTCATTGTGACTATTTTTAGCACTGGGACGTAACAAGCGCTGACTTTTATTTCGGCCAACTCTATTTACAACTACAGCATACTCGAGCGAGTTGTTGTTGTGTTTGTGTATTTAGTATTTTTTACGATGATAATGCGATGGTGGTGGTGGTGGGTGATAGCATGCAAGATTTTTTTGTAGTCTGTTAGTTAGTTCAACTAACTTAGTTGTTTGTAAGATGTGCGTTTTTATTGCTTACACAAAAAATAAAATATTGTCCTGTAGTGCAGTGTGCAGTGTTGGATTTGATGCAAGGTTAACGCGTTTCCGTTTCTAGACAACGCGTTTTATAAGTCTCCGAAAACTTGTTTCGTTTTTAAATTGATGCTTATTGAGCTCTGCAAGACTAGAATCAGGGGAAATGAAGTGGAAATCGTTAATAATGAAACTAAAATGATNAATGAAACTAAAATGATCTAGAAAAAATGATTTTTAAAAATTCTTATCTATCTGACTAAAATCGTAAGCCTTGAAAAATTGATATTTAAAGGTAGGAAGACAATGATTGGTTCACCTATCATAGTCATAGCAAAAAGTCTAAATATCCGTATTTCTTGTAAGATCAAAAATATGTTGAATGCATACATTGTACGTACAGTACACAGAACTTTGCTGGCTTCTGTTTAAAAATGATATATATATACGATATTTTTTTGAAACACCATGACCAGCGCTTGTTGGAAGAAACCGAAAATAGCAACACATAGTGTTTGAAACTTATTTCGCAAATTATGTACCCATAGATGCATGATTATGAGGTTCACGACGCGAATATTCCAACAGATTTTTTTAGGGTAATGTCAAATGTAGTTGATACACCAAACACTGGTGTACTACGTGTAACGTGTGTATTGTATTATTGATGTTATTACTACTGGTTGAAACATTTCTTTGAGATTTTAACGCAGAAGGGGAACAGAAAATTGGGTCCGTTTACATGCTCACTGTTGCTGTTTGCTCATGTGTCATGCAATACACATAGCATTTATACATTATTATTATTATAGTGTAGGTTTATGGGTTATAGTTATAATTTTGTATTATGAATATAAAGTACATATTATTGTCGTTTTAAATATATGTAAGGATGAGTAAGTGGGAAGCGTGAAAAACGCAAATGGACACCTATCGACAGTTTGGGATAATACAAAACGTTAAATATATTCATTCCCTTCTTCCAACTTTTCATGTCCCTCCCAAACCCTCCATTCCCCTTCCCATGTTAAAGATGTTGTCATTACGAACCTTTTGTCGAAAACCCCATTCCAAACGGATTAACCGACCCGGAATAGACTAACATTTTTTAAAACTTTGACACCCAATTGAGTCAAACTTTGCAAAATGTCATAACTGATAAAATATATCTGTACACCAACTTTCAGCTATATAGCTCATATGTCGAAATTTTGAGGGATTCCAAATGCCCATCTTCGAACTCATCAGAGTTAATTATTGACCATACCTACACCGATTGACGAAAACAGAATTTGAAAATTTATTTTCCCTTCAAAAGTTTACCGTGTTGAGCTACAGACAGACAGATATGAAGATAAAGGTATCATCTACCTTTAGTAGCGCAGTCGATAGAAATATGTATGCATTATGCATTGTCATTGTATGCACTATGCAGAGAAAAAAACGCTTGTTTTGCAGACCTGCCTCTGATATTGTTGTGAGATGTATTGGTGAAATACAATGCAAGTCATGCAATGTAATAAACTTAAAGCTGGAGGAGGCATTAGGCAAAAAAGTGTGAACTATTTTTTAATTGGATTATTGGATAGATTTAAAAGTAGTAGTGGACCATGCTCGCTTAAGAAAGAAACTCTAGCAGTCTGGCTAGACCAAATTGTCGATGTCAATTTCCGATGCCGAAGAGGTACTAGGAATATTCAACGAAAATTTTGTATAATATGTATTTATTGGACTAGATGGATTTGGTGAACCTCAGAAAATGTTCCGTACGATAATATTTTTTTAATGAAAGCTACATCATCATAAAGTTTATTGGGATAACTTTGTCGAGTAGAAGCATATTTCTAGTTATTCATTCATATTTTCTACTTCATTTTTACAACAAAAAATGTGAAGTTGCCATTTGCTCGCATTCCTTGGTTTCGACGTTGGCGACTCCGGAAAAATCCGTTACCAACCATAAAACATTCTGTTGTTGTAAGCAATATCATATACGTAGCTTAAAATGAAGGTATGTAGTGGATTTCTCCTATATTCTCTGACTCAGAGAGTCTGCGGCACCAACCAGCACATGAGCACATCAAGTTGTGCGTCATTTTGTGCTTTTGTTCAGCGGTGTCTGTCCCCTTTAAAATTCCTTATTATTAATATTTCGTCACCAGTTTTGCTGCGGGAAACTATAAACCTGTATCCCCCTGCAAAACTTGTGTCACAAATTGTGACGGAAGGACGGATGAGTTGACAGACTCCAGGACCAGAAGTAAAGTAGTAGTTTTCTACCGATCCTTTATCAATACCAACAAAATACACCATTATTAAGTAGCGAATGCTACTTATAGCGATTATGAATGTCTGTCTGCCTGTCCGCGCCATATCTCGGAAACAGAAAGGAATTTTAGAATTCTGTTTGCACCAATCGATAGCCCATGACCTCTAGTTGTGCACCTGATATTTTTCGAGGTCAAAGGTAATATAAGTGTACCTCTGGTATTTATGGGGCGCTGTGTACCAACTTTGTATGGTCTCCTATGGTCTCCTCTATAAGTAGACAAAAGCTTGACCCCCTAGCTCAAAGTGGTCAAAGGTCACTTAGTAAAAACGTTATATTCATGAACCTGTGTAACGATTTTGATCAAATTTCGTATGCAACTAAGATTTAATGTCTTTTTTGTTGTTTTTTTCTTCATATTTCTTTCATTCGCTACTTTTGACTTTAATATGTGTTTGTCTTTACACAGTTTTATTGATGTGAAAGACTTGGTAGGAATAGTTTGCATTGTAGTTTTAGGGACAACGCGCTGTAACGGTTTTATACTGCACGGTTTATTTTTTTGCGGTGTACAGCAAAACCACTCACGTCTGCCTGCACAGCCTAAGCGTAACATAAAACATTAACATAACTCATTGTCAGCTAGTGCGAAACAATAAAGTAGATGCAGTGCAGATTGCAGTATTGCAAGCAGACGCCAACGGATTTAAAATTCCATACAATGCTCTAACAAATCCACTACATAACAACGTTACATTGTGCATTAATCAGGCATTTCTACTATGGAATGGACTATAATTTTGGTAGCATTGGTATCGTATTGGACGTAAACTTGGTTTTCGTTCCCGGAACTTGAACTGCTTACGCAACCAGTAATAATTCAACTTTATACCATACCCAATGTTTCCCTGATCACAACAGACGTTATTTTAATTTCAGCAAGTTGGGTCAGCCCAGCTTCCTTCAATCAATTCACAAAAAACTTTGCCATGTCATCATAAAACACAGTTAAAAGCATTATTGCGCGATCGACCGTATGTATCTAAAATCGTGAAGGAAATGCGCACTGCTAAAACATCTTTGAAATAAATCATTTCGACAAGGCGGCGTGTTGTGAGTGTGCGTGTTTTGCGTTTTGGTAGGCTGCCTACATCCTTGGCATGAATGGCATGCATGAAAGGCAAATACGCTGGAATATTGCAATGGAAATGTGAGACGTGACGTGGCTATAACGTGCCGTTTGACTTTAAGTATGTATTCATATTATGGCGTAGTTGTAGTTGTATGTAGTATGCAATTTTGTACAGGAGGTCATTCATTTGTGTAGTCGTGTATCATATACCGTTGTTTTTGTTACATGACATGGAGGAAACATACCTATATGCAACGTTTGTGTCTTGTTAGTTGTTTTTGTGGAGGATCTTAGAAAGTACTCATTTTTCTCAAGTCGTGTAAATTTACAAGTGGATACATACATAGCTATCTAGTACGTAGGAATGCTACGAGAGAATGCACACTTTAAAATGAATTCTATCCATCTCCACACGGATATTGACAAAAACCTTATTTACTAATGGATACATGTACTCTTTCACTCACTCAACGGTCAGCAGGATCAGGAATGCGCATAGGTTGGTAGACTTGCAGACCAAAATTTTTCGTGAAGACTTGAAATTCGAAGATATTGAAGATTTTTCGTAATATTGGCAAATTAAATTAACCCAGATGGGCATGTTTGAGGAATTGAAAGAAGATATTTGAATGTGTATAATGGCATTTTTTTACGAAAAGAAGGGGCAGTATGAAAAATTATTTACATCATACAACATAATATGAGTGTTTAGGGGAAGTAGACCCCTTTCCGAATATAGCTTTCTTTATGACCTTCAATTTAGACAAATATGTAGTGATGACGATCATCGAATTCCATCCCGGGCTCCAAAGATTACAAATAAAGTTTATTGAAATTTACTGTCAGTAAATTAGACAAATTATTATCCTCTCTGTGACCATATATACTATGAAGACAAGAAATATGGTTGAGAATCGAATGGATGTATATGCATCGTGTTATGAAAACCGGCGGCTACACAACGAGCCAGATATTCCACTGGCAATATAGAACATAAATCGGTATTACATATTATCTGGGTCTTAAAAACTGTAAATTTTATTCATAAA
>JAHZNB010000822.1:0-41039 GCA_027744295.1 Callyntrura guangdongensis | reverse complement strand
GTTTTATGGTGAAATATTAAGGTTTCTTTCGTCACTTTGCTACTATTACTTAGTAGGTTTATTTATTACGCAGATGAAAGATATTTCATCAGAGTAGTGATTTTAGCGAATTTATCTGTCATCACGCTCCTGGCCACAAGTTTCAGCCGATTTAGCTCAAATTTGGCATACAGGGTACTGGCACTGGCACCTATGGGATACAATTTCAGCAAATTTGGTCAACCCACCGGGGGTCATTTGGGGGTTAATATTTTAACCAAAATTGTTCAAATTTGGCACATAGTTGCCTTAGGTTGATGCCTTCTCTGAAGTGCAAATTAAGCAATTTTGGCCAATCCCCTGTGGTCCATTTGGGGATCAAAAATTAAACTTTAGCCAAATTAGCTCAAATTTTGTATAGCGATACCAGGGCAACTAACAAGCCAAAATATCTACGTCTCTACTGCTGCAATTATAGCAGGTTTATTTTTGTGCATTTCATAGTGTCATTGATATTTAAAGTAAGGCAAAAGGATTTTCATACTACCTAATACACTACCTAATTCACTACCTAGCAGCTACTTGGTACGTTTGGTTAGATTAGGTTAGATAGTGTATTAGATAGTATGAAAATCCCTTTGAGTAGTCAAAATATACACAAAGTCAAGTGTGTTAAACAACCACTAAAATCCCGTATATATAAATAAAATACTTGAACCTGTAGAAAGCTCTATGTGGTGCGCACAAATCCACCATCTATAAATTTATGAACATTCGGGTCAGAATTACTTCCATCTTAGTCTTTGTATGGCATTTCACATTTTTTTTAAACTTATGGACGCTATATCTCAGAAACCATTGATCCGATCCCTTCCCAATTTTGTGTACAGAAGATTTGTACAAAATTTTGTTATTGGGGTCAAAAGTCATTTAGAAAAAAACTTTTAATTTACGTACCGGTTAGGAGATTTTGGCCAAACTTTGTATAAAGGTAGTCTATAGCTTCCTCGGAAAGTGGATAGGAGTTTGACCCCGTGGAACAACGGGGTTAAAGGTCACAGGTGTTTCTCAGGTATTTGCGGAGCGATTTTGATCAAATTGAGTATGCAACCAATCAAGAATGTTTTTTTTATATTTTATTGGTATTTTTCCTTGATGTTTTAACTTCATTCGCTACTTCACTATGTGCTTGACTTCATAGTTGATTTTTTTTAAATGTTTGGAATCGACCTGAGCATCTCTCGTAAGTTGACGTAATAATGCGAAATTAAGAAATTACACGTAATTAAAATGTAATAAACCTGCTATGTTTGCAGCAGTAGAGACGCAGATGAAAATCTTTTCAAGCTGATTGAATAGATAAAGACCTGATATTTTGGTTTGTCATTTGACCTACTATCGCTATACAAAATTTGAGATAATTTGGATAAAGTTTAATTTTTAACACCACCCCCCTCCCCCAAATGACCCCCGAGGGTTGACCAAATTTGTTAAAATTGCATCCCAGAATTGCCACTAACCTAAGGTAATGTGTGCAAATCGATTGAACCGTCTGACCAGGAGAGTGATGACAGACAGACAGAAAATTACCGTACAGTAAATCATGACTAGATGGAAAGTTTTTCATCTGCATAATAATATGTTAAAACGGGTAAATTACAAATTACGCAGCAAGTATGGCATTAAAAACAGTGATGAAAGTGTTCCAAAATGTTACTGCAAGTACTTTGTTCAACACGAGAATGTTTCATTTATTTTTGTAACGTTTGTTTACTTTCAAAACTGTTTCGTTTTAGATTCGTTTAATTGGTTTAAAACGAAAAAAACATTTCGAAACGCTTTATTTTAAACCATTTCCATCACTGATTAAAACTACTGTAATTATTTTTTTCAATACTTATCTACTAATTTATTTACTATACCGCTGAAGAGATTAGTGCTGAGCATGGTCATGGTATAATTACTCAACTCATTGTAGAATGACGCCTCCAACAACAATTCCATTATGAATCGACACTCCGCCATTGTTGCTTGCCAAAAAACATAAAAACACAAGTACCTAGCAGTAAATTGAGAAAATAGACACAAACTTCATTTTATGTTCCGTACCTGCATTGTGTAATAAACAAGTATCAATTATGAATTAATCACAAACCTATTACATACCTAGCAGTAAATTGAGAAAATAGACACAAACTTCATTTTATGTTCCGTACCTGCATTGTGTAATAAACAAGTATCAATTATGAATTAATCACAAACCTATATAAATAGCTAAATAGATCTATTGTTTTTGTCATGGTTAATAGTTATTAATGGTGTTAAATAAGCTGGCTTCAAAGAAATATAATAATAGAAAATTGTCGCGAATAACGTACTAAGCCATATTAGGATTAAGCTGTAAATAACGCCAAAAATGTTTTAAAAATTTATTAAAAGTTACTAAACAACCAAATTTGAGTGTTTGGTAACATTCAGTTGCCAGTTCCAAATATTTTTAAGCCCAACCCAGCATATTTGACTTAAGGAAAAGGTAAAAACGGCCACATAACAGGGAAATTGGAGTTCGTAAAAAACTTTGAAATTTGGATTTTTACTTTCGGAAAATTCATGTTTTACAGCATGTTTTATAAACAATTTACAATAAAAAAATAAAAGCATTTTCAAGAAATCGTAAAAGCATTTAATGATTAATTTATCGATTAGTTATTAGGAGTCGCCATTAATAGCCATAATATAAAACAACAGTGAAAATTTTATGCTTGCGGCAAAATGCCAGATGGTTTTTTCCAGATGCATCTCAGCCATCAAGTAACATAGCATTAGAAAGCCAATAAAAACCTCTATCGATTCACATACACGTCGTTGAACTAGTATAATGTGGCGGGATTTTCAAAAAATGAATAAAATCTGCGATGTTATGTATATATGAGACACTATCCCTACCCTGACATATGTATCTCTGTCTGTCCGACCGATTGTAGACATGTTTCACTGGTGACATGTTTCAGAGCTCGTAGATGTCCCACGAAGTTGGAAAACAACCAGCTAGATTTAAAAAAGCTTAAATTAGATACCTCTTAGATTTGTAGTTATTACAAGTCTACATCACAATTAACGCCAAAATGACGGAACATTTTTTCGAATGTGGTTATGGGGCAATCGACATCCAGTTAATAAATATATCAACGGTAATAATAGATTAAGTTTGAATTGGTGCATGAATTATAAACAACTTTAATAAACATTCAGACGGAATAAGTTTATAATGAAAGTTCGTAAGGACCCGATAGTTTTCTAATAGTCATTGTGGACGATTGATGTTTGTAACTGGAAGCTACCAAGTGAAGGTGTGGCTATGGCTAAATACACTTCGTTGGGGGTTATGTTGTATTGGTTTTAACTTAATAAGGAGTGCACAAGCATTGAAAGTTTGATTATTAATTCTTCACTGTATGGTTAATCCTATGATAGCAAGCAGGGAATTGACTGTTAATAATAATACCGACTTTCACAACATATGATAATTCTCGAATAAACTGAAACCAGTTAAATGTTTCTTCCAAATTTGAGCATTACATTTAGCGTTAAAATGAACTTTTGTTACACATTTCTTAAATGTTCTGCTTTCCAGGCTTCGTTGGTTGGCTCTCAGAGGGTTACAGTTTAAAAATTATTTTCTATGCATACTATAGAGTATGCTACATGTCTGATTCATACAGATATTGACTTTTGACCCTATGGTAGCTCCCGTAGAGCGTAGTACTACTATATCTGACGAAACCAATATCCAACAAACTTTTTATTTTGTCAGATCAGATCATATATCATATTTTGTCGGTAAGTTTCACTAGATACTCCTTGTCGGTCATTTTCACCTTTAAACTTTTTTTAATAATCCTCTTACGTCAATCAAAAGTTTGTCGGGTATTGGTTTCATCGGATATTGCCATACACACCCCACGGAGTGCCATATCATATTATGCTTCAATTTTTATAATTGTATTTTCAGAAATGGTATTAGTTCTATTCAGTTTAAATACACAAGCGTCAATACTTTTGCACTATCGTTGTTCGTTAAATTAAATTAATTGAATTTCCGTTTCCTGTTAAACAACTCGAAAAGAGAACGAGTATGACGACTTTACCAAATTTGAGTCAATTCCTCCACCACCACCTCCGTCTCAAAATGTCCCTAGTAAGTAACATATCGGTATGCATTGATGATATGATCATGTACGTCATTCATCCAATGTATGCATGAAATTTGATACACATTGAATCCTGATCCTAATGATACATAAGGTAGTTGGAACTTGTTTTTCGCAATTCAAAAAGACATCATTAAATATTTATTATACCTATATATCAATCTTGTACGTCATTATCATCGTCATTACGCATTCTTGTGTAGCGCTAACAAATGATTATCCAAATTGAGACAAAAAAACAGAAACTGAAACCGCACATGAGTACATAAAAAAAGAAGGCGAAACAAAAAGGGGAAGTTCTGTTCCACGTAGCATACATTTTTTATAACACCCCCATCCCTGTATCCATCAGTCCGGATTGTCATTGTCATCCCATCACTTCTACGGTATCATGTATCAAAAATAGGCGCTCATTAAAAAGCTTTTCCACCTCCTTCTTTTTCATCCTCAGCTTCACTTGTGTAGTGTGCCGGAGAATATTATCTAGAAAAAAGAAAGCTTACATTCCTAGTAAGTGGTAACAGCATATTGTATGATGATGTGAGCACATATTTATTACCGCTGTATTATGATATGATGATGGCTTTTGCGAAAAGAAAAAAGAAAGGATTATGATTTCATGTTCTAACTTACAACAACCACCGCCTCTGATAATGTTGATGAATGATGACGGTCGATGGTTTCTTACATTACTTGGTAAAAACTTGGCAAAACTATACGGCTTTGTTGTTTTACTATGCTGTCGTTATTGTTTGCTACGCCACGTCCGCCGCTTATCGTTTCCTTTCCTTTGTACGACTTCTGTACACAACTGTCCTTAATGTGTCACCAACTCCATACCCCTTTCGTCTGTTTATGGAGTTGAAGTGTGCTGACAGAATAAGAGAAAATGAGAAAGACGGGGAAAAAAGTACTATCATCAAAGCATATTTTTTGGGAATGTAGCAGAGGAGGACGAACATGTACTATTTTTTATTATTAATATCGGCGTTTTATTATTACTAATGATGAAAAAGAAGAAGGATAAGTCGAAAAATGAGAGAAAGAAATCGAGATGTTTCCTCTCTAACTTCTTGTGTTGTTTAAAAAGGAACATGAAAAGCCAAGCCGCCCCTAACTTATATTCTACTACACAAACAGCGTTATTATCATTCATTACTATTATCGCATGTAGCGAACCAACTATAAGATATATGTTTACGTGGGTGTTGTTAATTTCGATTATAGTTATAGTATGTAGTTTATATAATAAAAATGAGTGAAAATGCGGACGTAGACAAGCAATGTGTACTTTCATCAATATATGTACATGCACTATAGTTTCGTTTCTCGGTCAGGATAAAAAGCTACAACTAATCATCATCGTTTCGTTATCTATCATCCCTCTGTTGTGTGTTTATGTGTGTGCTCGAGAGTGGTTTGTCCGCGTCTGCACACCGCCTCTCTCAAACATTTTCCTGGAAAGCGTAGATAATATCTTTGGTATTTCTAGGAGCGTAACTGAAGTCGTCAAATAAAAGATGAGAGCGTATAAACTTCAACTTTTTAGTGGATGCCAAAGAACAAAACGCCAAGATGATCCAATGTATTGACTTAATCTTGGTATCAAATAACCATTATTAGATCACAGTTGCCAATGTTTGTACTCGAACGGGGAGTGGGAGTACCTACCTACAAAGAGGCATGTGTGCACACTGTTGTAAATATACGTACACATTGTTTCAAGTTTTATTTAAAAGATCTACATCGAATGTCTTGGCGGCGGTTATAACACTTTTAGCAAATAGAATATCAAGATTGTCGGTAGCAGCGAGGCAAAGATAATCCTGTTGGTGGCGCGGCAATATAAGCATAGAAACTTTAATAGAATAAACTGCGCTGAATGAATGAATTTACCTCCACACTGCTATTTATACCACCTTCCTCAGTAATACAACCTCTATTGCAAAAGTTGAAAGTCGATTGGATAAGACATTTTTTCCCCTTTTCTTGGTTTTCCCCCAGACTAGGATTTTAGTATTATTAGTACTCGCTCGAAATTATTGATTTTTCGTGGAATCTGACCTGAGTGGTGAAAAAAGGAATCTGACATATATGTCCACATGTAAGAAGTGTTCCGAATAGGTACCTAACCTAGTATACCTACCGCCTTGCTAACTTATATACACACGGCAGCTACTGTAGTAGTCCCTCTACTACTAATCTCATATCACTCGATAATATCTGATGATCGGGCTTTTTACTCTTTCTCTTTCTGAGCCACTGGGCTGGTTTCTTATGATTCCTCTTCTAGTTATTCCGTTATTTCCTTTCTTTTTTCAAATCCTATTACTTATTACCTCTATGGATCATACCTCAGATACGTATCCATATACTTTGCATGGGTAGGTGTGTAAGATATATAATCATTAGACAAGATTTTCATGGCGAGTTTTTAGCTAGTTTTTTTTTCACTAGGAACAGACGAAGAAACAAGCTAAGTTTTTCTCTGGATAACCCTTGCTTGGACGGAAACTTCATAGTAATAAAGGGACACAATAGATATAATATATGTAAGAGTAGGTACATTCGTGCTAACATATCACATCTTCACTTGCCGTAATGGCACTTTACCACCATCAGCACCGCCGCCGCTCACATTCTTCGAGTACATATAGTATATAAGTAATGCTTGCTGGCAACTAGTTTTTATTGTTACCAGGCGTTGCCTTGTTTAAAATCTTTAGTAGTGCCAGTGAGGTAGTCATTGTTAGAGGTTATATAAAAGACACAGTGGTAGATTTTTTTAGTGATGGTGGGATTGGCGGATGGAAAGGTATTACCCGATGGAGTATCACACTTTCACACAAACGCAACTAGAAATAGGGAGAAAGAGTGTGTGTACAAAGCTTCAATTTTTATTTCATCACACACACGTACGCACAGAAAAGGTACGTCTTTTCTCACACGTTGAAAATGCCTTCTGGTGAAATGAGAAGGAGAGAAAAAAAATGCCTGCCAATACGAAATGGACTTTGAGGAGAAACATGAGTTTAACTGTGTGTCTGTGTGTGCATGAGTGGCTGCGAATGTATATTTACATGCAAAAAGACAGCAAGCTTGGAACGTTCGAAAATGGAGTGATGGCGAACGGAATAAAGCGAAAGGGAAAGTGAGAGAGAAAGACAGCCTGAGAGAAAAAAATAAATAGACAAGAAGAGCATTAAGAAGGAGAGTTGTGGAAGAAGAAAGAAAATTTTGGGGAGGATAGTAGGTTGGACACGTAAATACTTGGTTGGTAGGTATATTATAGTAGAGGTATTACACATGAGAGAGTATATTTAACATGGAGAAAAATAGAAAAAACACTAACTTTTCCTACTCGTTCCTTTTTCCCACCACGTAAGCATATTTTTCCCTTCTCCTTTTGCTCTTCATCATCATTCATGCTTTCAATCCTTTCATGCTGGGGTTTTCCTTCGTCTTTTTTAAAGATATTTTTTCCTTTACTTTCTCCTTTTTATTCGCTTTAGACAGGTAATTTATTTTGCAACATCAGGTGGATAAAAGTCAAGACAGGCCAGGCCAGAATAGCACTTCACAACAACCTTCACAAGTAAAATATTTCGAGTTGAAATGTGTGTGCAGGCAGGGTTGCTACAGCCGATGCTGTTTCTGCCGACATTATATTTAACGTTATTTGGGAATCAGAAGAAAAGGGGGAAACGTGGATATAGGAAGGAAGTAAGGCAAACGTGGGGCAAATGATGACGAGGAGGAGCATGTCAAGAAACAAAATTGTATTGAGTTCCGTCAAAAAATTTTGTACATCAACTGATAAAACTGATATACTCATCATCATCACTAATGCCGCTACCACCACTTTGTTGCTGATCACAAGAGAGAAAGTGAAAGGTTTTGTTCTGTAAAATCCGAAGAATAGAGAGAGAGAGTGTGTGTGTGTGTAGCAGTAGCATTTAAATCAGAAGCAGGGAAAGTTCAAAGGGGTAAAAGGAATCATGCTCAGCAAAATTTATAGACGAAAATCCTTCTAACAAAGATTGTAGTAAGACGCCCCTACATTTTTCTGCAGACTGCATATTTATATAAGTGTGTTCAATCATCTACTTGATGTTCCATTCACTTATTATTACTATTCAATGAATTTCTTGTGTGGTACTTCTTACCAAAAGCAAGGAAGTGATAAACAAGACAGAAAACTTTAATTTACATTGCAGCCCTTTAGTTTCCCTTCCTCTACTTCACTTTCCACCACTATTCAACCTTTTGAAAGGTTTGATTGGTGTCTGGGGTGTTGTTTTCTGAACACATAGGTGTTCTATTTTCCCCTCTATTTGTCTTTATGAGAAAATAAAACCTTTCTCTTTGAGCACATTTTCCCGTCATCATCTTCACCCGATTACACAGCAGACAAAGCAATGGTAGCTTTATATATAAAAAAAGCACAAAGACAATCATTTTCATCATCACCAAGTAATAATCAACAAAGCAAGCAGGGATCACGACATGACAAAAGTCAATGATCAACTGCTTTCTTTTTTTTCACGCAATGAAGAAAATCAATGTGAAAATTGATCAAGCGCTGCACTACCACCTACTACCGCAGGTTACAACCTTTCTTTTTTTATCTTTCTGAAGAAGAATTATCGTAACACAAGAAAAACAGCAAATCAAGCGGTGAAGCAAAAACGGAAGCAAGCACGCATTCTACTCGCTCATCTTTGTAATCACCGTAATGGGAAAATCCAAGAGTAATGGGTTATGTCGTGCAACATGCAACAATATATCGAGAATATCAGAATATCTTGTCTATTGTTAACTACTTTTACTTTTCTACTTTATCCAGAAGGGATATACATTTTTGGACAATGATATATATATGTATAACAATACGCTGTTCATGGTAAAGCAAAAGAGGTAGCGCTCACTGCCCACGTCGCACTTCGCACAGATGCTGGTGTGCACAGTGTACAGCACTGCTTGAAAATACATTTTCA
Organism: Callyntrura guangdongensis; assembly: GCA_027744295.1. Taxonomy (NCBI): domain Eukaryota; kingdom Metazoa; phylum Arthropoda; class Collembola; order Entomobryomorpha; family Paronellidae; genus Callyntrura; species Callyntrura guangdongensis. Next base: position 31,852 of record JAHZNB010000822.1, on the reverse strand, counting down.
GGTGTCCATTAACACATTCCTAAAAGCAATTAAAAATGTTCAGAATTGTCACACTTGAGCTATTATTTTTATGAGCAAATTTAATAATTTGGATCTTCCTGGAGTTACGGTAGTTAAGAAATATCCGCGAAAGTTGGTATTATTATGTAGGATCATAGAAAGTACATGTTTCTGCCCCTCTTGGTATGTTAAAATTCAAAGAAATTAATATGAGCCTTGGTTTTTATGTACACAAGTAGTGGTATTGATTTAGTAAAAATGAAAACGGGGAGGGAAAACTAATCGAAAAATATTTTACCCTATCGTTTAGGAGAAACGTGGACAGTCGGATGGTAGGTCCAGCAGACATTAATGATTTCAATAGGCAGCTAAGCTTTTACCAGCGCTACCTAATAATAATAATGTAAAAAATAGAACCTGTGTGTACAGTTGCACCGCAATGATAATATGACACAGCTATAGAGTTAAACGAAAAACGGTGCAAAAAGTTATTTTTTTACAAAAAAAGCTTGGGTCTTCGCTGTTGTCTAACATTTCTTCCAAGCAAAAGGAGGAAGAGGAAAAGACAAGGAGACAAGAAAATAAGAGTTACTACCGCGTTCACGTTTTGTTGTGGTGACGGTAGTGGTGGTAGTGGCAGTGAAATAGGAAATGTGACTACTCCACCTACTTGGAAAAAAATATTGTTCCAAAATAATAAAATACTCATGCCGTTGTGTATATGTACCCGTTTTCAAACATTGTGGCGGTGAAGTATTATATGAGCCAGCGCCCGCTCATTTCTCTCCCCCCCCCCTCTCTCTCTCTCTCTTTCTCATGTGTGCGTCTGTGTCTGAGCAAAAGGAATATATCATTTTTATTTGTCCCCACGGATAAATAATTGTTCTGATGGGAAGACGCTCTTTTTTTCTTTTCCTCCTCTCTCGCGGTCTTTATTTTGGTTGGAAACTTAGTAATATTATGCATGCAAGTTGGTCCTTCTGTGTATATGTTCATGTAAGTCAAACTTGTTGTTGTTGGGAGGGAAAGATGGAATAATAATAATATTATTACTATAGAGCAAGAAAAACTACTCCTTTTTGCAGCGGAGGTTTTGAACAACAACCCCAGCATGCAATGCAAACTAACCGGTAAAAAGGACCGAGAAATAGGTATGTAATAGAGTTACACCTATAAGTTTGGCGTTACTGCTGGTAGTAAATTGCATACTATCTCCTTTGGTGAGCATCTGCCTGTCGTCTAGAGAGAGTGGCTTTTTCTTACTACCGCCACCACCGCTGCGCTGATAATATTGTGTAAGACCTGAGTACGCATACATAATTTTTCCCATGTCAGCCAGAGAGGGCCAAGGAATGGATCATTTATTGCTTTGGTTATGTTATGATGATGATGATGAAAACGATGAAAAAACGTAGTAGTAGGACCACTATTTTACCACCACCGAGGCGACCACTGCAGCAGGAAGACACATACATACTCCACCACTAAACAAAAACCCACTAGTATGCCGCCTACCACTACATACCACTATTTTTCCCACTAACAACAATACCGCATCGTCATTTTTATTTCAGTGCATATATATATGCATGAGCATCATTTCCTATCAGAGAGTTGATTGTAGCGGAGGTTATAATAAAGATAATATGTACCGACTTCTACGGACACATAATGATATATCGTGAATCATAATGTTGCATGATGAAGATGCTGCTCCTGGTAGGGCCGCGGTGGTGGGTGAATAAGTCACCCTCCACCATCGTAAGAGAAAGAAAATAAAGTGATCAGGTACTTGTTCCTTTACTTACGTAGGTATTCTCAGAGTAACGTGGCTTCTTTCTTCTTTTTTCCATTCTACTTAACTATGCGTGTTATACTATGCATTATGTCAGTTGACAACCTCGAACGAATTTTTCTCTCTTTATAGGCAGACAGATACCGCGAACCAATTACTGTATAAAAGTTTTCGTACCGAAATGAGAAAGCATACATGTTTTTTTTCTCTGAAGGAAAAGCGGGATGGAAAAAAATATATACATATAACTGAATGAATGGGTCGTCGGGAGCTGTAAATAATCGCATTTTACGTGCCAACCCATTTCTTACAAAGGAAAGAAGAAGAAAACGCTTTTAACCCTTTCGTCCTCTTCGTTCACTGGGATGCTACTGTGTGTCGTGACGTAAACTGTAAAAATATGTTATATTGCATTTGAACTAAGAAAAAATGTACGTATGTCGTGGTATATGAAAAACTAACTGTCGCAAAGTGACAGCCTGTAACTAACCACATATTGCATGTATTAACTTGTGTGTAGAGTTATATACCCCTGTCATATATGAAGGAATGCAATATTATAACTTATTGGGGTACTAGTTGTATTGGTATATCAAAAAAACATATTTTTTATTATTATTTCACCCTCCCAATAAATATATGTCTGACAAGGTCAAAAAGGCCAAGTGAGACTCCAACGATATATAATAGCCAAACCGTCAGAGAGTTGGAGATAGAGTAGAGCCATATCAACCCAAAAAAAATCGTAATTTTAATGCATGAATCATCATCATGAATGTGAAGTGTGTAGTAACTTGTTTATGAAGTGTTTGTTCCTTTGAACAGCACAATTCTTATTTACGTAATATATTATCACAGCATCAACATGATTTCTATTTCCCGTTAGTTGTGGCAGCGTCTTAATCAAACTTCATCATCATTGTTTGGGTATGTTCTTGCCAGCGTTGGTAGAAGGTACCGATTTGATATTTTTTCTTCTGTTCCCTTAATTTTCTGGCCTTCTCTCTCTCTCCTCTCTTCTCTCTCTCTCCTCTCTTCTCTCTCTCACTCATCTGGATCTGATGTCATCGTAAGGAAGGCGACAAGAAAATGATCAATGATAATGATACTGCAAATTGGATGATAATAATTATCACCCTTTTCTTCTCAGCATCTTTGTCTTGCCCACAAACACACACAACTTGCCTGGTGGCATCTCCTAGAGACATGATTGTGTGTGGGAGTAATTTTTATGTGGATGTGTGACAGTTGAAATGACAGATTACTCTGTAATTGAGATTGAAATGAGCAATATTTCTTCGTAGTTGTGACAGTGAAGCAGCAATAATAATGGTTTTTGTTATGTGATACCTTCTCCCCGACGCCATCAAGAAAATGACACGCACAACAGCAGTCATACAAACAAGAGCCCATGCTCCCATTATAAATAACGAAGCCCCCCATTCGTCCCTGAATGTCTCTTGTGATGATGACTAATAATAATGGAAAACTGCTGGAAATAAAGTCAGGCGATGAGAGTATATCTCGTACTTTCCCACTTCCCAAAATTAAAAATAGCTCGATGACGTAACTTATTAATATCGTCCCATCAACAACAAAATTTCACCATTTTTGTGCCGATTTATTGAAAATATTTGTGTAAATTGAAAAGTCTGGATGCCTGACATTCCATCGTCATGGCTGCATTATTTTTAGAGTGTCTCTTTTTTCCAGGCAGACAAGTATTTCGTTCCCAGTTTTAAAATTTATTTTCACGAAAAACGACGCAAGCAAGCACTCCCATTAATTTGACTACTACTAGTGTGGTGGAAAAGGGTGCATGATCATTTCACTTGTCTCTGGCTCCGTATTTATTGCATATTACACCACACACACAACTACCGCATCGAAAACGAGCAACTGGCAACTACAACTGCTGGTGTTTTTGCGGTCAAAAAACATTTTACTCGTTTTGCTATCTGTCGCTATTTTGTTCTATGTTGGTGGTGCTCCCGCGTCCTTTCTATATAATGTATCTGGTTACCTTGCTCTTCTTGGCTTATTACGTAGTAGGACGACTCGAATCGAGTACGCCACCAACGAAAATGATTGTCGTCATGTGACACCAGCCAACCTCGACTACTGCTACTACTACCCATTATTATACCGTTTTCACAGCGACGTTAATAATAATAATAATAATACTGAATAGTAGTGTGTACAGTGCACATGGCATTTATACCGTTGATTTTTTTGTATCAAGCTACCACGTACAACAGTGCAGCAGCAGCGACAAAAAATTAATGCCCTCTTAAGAAGACGGCACAGAGGCAGATAGGTAACATTTAAAGAAGCAACTTTCAATTGCAAAGGCAACCGATGATCCTCATCGTCGTCATCATCTCTCTCCCCTTCTGCCATTATCATTTTTTACCTTTGCCATAATCTGGTATGTCTAGTAATCATTTATTTTCTTCAGTGGAACAACCGTCAAGAAGGGAAAAAAATCTGTATTTTTTTACATGGTAAAGTATAATGTAATATGACATCGCTCAGGATGATTATAATGAATTTATACACTCGTCTTCTTTTTCTCGTCTTCTCTTCTTTCAAAATGTGCAATATTCCTCCTCTACAGAGAGACTTCTGCTTTTGCGCCTGACGATTAACGACAATCATCATCATCATGCTCGTCTTTGAGCTTCACAGGGGGAAAAAACTACCAAAAGATACATAAAAAACTTTTGATGTGCATCGTCGTAAATGATTATGATTACTTGTGATATGAAACATTGTTATTGTAATCTGTACTGCTGCGAACTATCACCATGATATCACCACAACAGAAAATTGCGCTGTTTTACCACAGCTGCCGAAATAAAAAAAAAGAATCACAGAGAGGAAGAAAATAAACGCACACTGGTTTCTCCTGTAATCCTTTGATTTTGATTTTAGAAACAACACCTGTGTGTGAACTTCACAAGAAAAGCCCAATATAGTAGCACCACCAAGCAGCAGCTCCATCACCGCAAATCCTGAAAAACCGCTGCTCAACTTGAATTGCACTTTTTGAAATATTGTTTTGGAAAAACTTGAATTAAGTTTATACTCCGGCTACAAAAACGACTACCACTATATTACCTACTACTGCAACGTTATATCGGAGGTATCATCAACCAAAATGTAAAGGTAAAATGATGCTATGATGATTATAGCTTTTGTTATTGTTGTTGGTAGCCAGCCAGATAGAAAGAGATAGAGAGAGAGAGAACACCAAAAAGAAGAATTTTTGTGCGAGAAAAAGAAAAATGTGTATGCATATAAAAAGTTTAGTACGTAAGAACATGTTATTTCCAATGTTATTTTTACGGTCGTAAAAATTTACACTGTGCTATATAGATATCTACAGATACAAGATACACATAGCACACATACATATATATGCAATCATAACCGTAATCTTGATTTGATTTGATGATGGTGGCGGTGATATACCGACCAATTGACCCAACAGAGAACGAACGCTGAAAAAATGCAATTCCGCCGCAGAGCAACGTTCAATTTTGTACCGAGTTGAAAAAGAAAACAATAGATTCAGTTTTTGTTTTTCAATCAACCAGTGCTACTGCCACTATCTATCCTTGTATTACTATACAGGTGCATCTAACGATATAATATGTGATGATAATATTACAGTACATGCATATATGGGGAAGGGATTTTACATGAAATTGTGGTAGCATTCAATCAAAATGATAACACAGGTGAGGTGTTACCACGAACGCTCAACTGTAATAGTGTAACAGAAGAACCCAACATAGCATCAAAATAATCGTTATTCCTCCATATCAGTGAAATAATAGATCTGTGTCTATGATTTAATGCGATTTGACACCGTATGCCACCAACACAGCCGACACACCATAGTAACTACTACGTACGTTACGTTTTTGTGTGAAAAAACCTTGATTCGAGAAAAAAACTACCCATTTTCCATTTTGTTGATCGTCCCCCATTTACTTTTTTCCCCTATTCACATCATTGTTTACTGTGTCCGGATACTGTTATTCGGAGGTGGTGCTACTCCGGTGCAACCTGATAGTCTCAGCACCATTTTTTCCTTATTTTGTTAATGGATTATCATCATATAAAATTGCCTCTTGTGTGGTGTTTTCGATAGTCAAATTAAGGTATGGCGCAGATATGGAAGCAGCATATCTTTTGCCTTTCTTTTCATCCCCCTTTTCTTTTTGTACATTTTCTACTTACTTGAGAAATGTAGGCTTATAAATAAATAAAATTTGCTTGACATATTACATAAACTGCCTGTCTAGTATGCAGATTGTTGTTGTGGTGGTGTGGGATGGCAGGTATACAAGCAACTATATTACTAAAGCTAATATGATAAAAAACGTACATAGCTGCCTACGCATACTAGTAGTACTAACAAAAATAACTATAGGTATTCCCTGATATGATTATGTGAGTATGTATGTATGTATGTAAATACATGAACGAAAAAAAGTATTTCCTTCTCGTCCTCGTCCTTCTACTTTTCGAACTACGACTACGAGACAGTGAGAGAGAGAGCGCGTAGCAGCGAGAGGAGACGATGAGGGAGATTTATGAAGCGCAAAAAGGAGTGTGTGAGGGAGAAGGATTATCAAAGTATCAGCATAATCATAATCGTCTCGTTGTCTTTTTGCTTTTCTCCCTCACGAAGACGATGATGATCCCTCCGTCGTGTTGTTACAATATTACGCTTACTGAACAAAAAAGAGTATGTGTATATGTGCTAGAGAGAGAGAGAGAGAGAAGAAAAAGTCGTCTGTTGCAAATTATCCTTTTGCCCTGGGAGAATTGAAAAGATTTCAGGTAATTGGCACTATGATCACGATTATGCCTGGCTGGCTTGCCGTAATCAAAGCAATTTACTCATTGATTCAGCCACACAAGCACAGGCAACTCACATACCTATTTACAACAATAACAAACCAGCAACACCAACTGTATTTCTTCAGGATCATTATTTAAGTGCATCCTCAAATTTAATAATAGTATATGAGAAAACAGGATAAGGTAGACAGATAGTTTTTTTTGAGTTGTTGTTGTTGCTGCTGCTGCTTATGAGGTGGTGGTATGCAATGTTTTACATGAGCTGACATGCATTACCTTGCATTTTTTTTATGATGGTGATGCATCATCCACAATCTTACGGTTCACTGACTAGAATTTGTTGCCAGTTTTGTTTTTATTCCTCTTATTCTTTTCTTCATTTTAAATTTAATCTCTGTCAAGGAAAAAAAATCTCACTTGCTGCTCCTGCTGCTTCATCTTTATAAACAATGGTGTGAAAAAACATCTGTAAGCACAGAGAGTAATATACCAACAAATTACGGGTAGGTACAAAAAATACTGTGTGGTAGTTGACTTTCTTTATCAATTTTTATAGTACAAGATCACTTTATGAGGATCATTGCATCGCCATCAAGCGTATTATTTTTATGGGCCAATCAGTGAGCCAAAGAGAGAGAGAGAGAGAGAGAGAGCTCGCGCGAGTTAACCAGCCAACTCACCATTTTGTCGCTCTCACACACATTTTGCAATAAATAATGATATAAAGAGGATGATTCTGATGGGAGAAGTAATGATCCTCTGAAACTGACAGAGGAAGACGACGACGAGGAGGACAAAATAAGGAAGGAAGGAGGACAAGCAAGACAAGAGAGAAAGGTTGTATATGTATACTTATATTTATGCATACATTTTTTAAAACAAATCTCTTGGATGGTTGAGATTATGAGGCGGAAAAAATTTACAACGGCAGGTCGTTGCGTTGCTTGCCTGAAACGCACACTACACACCATCACCAATCGCCATCATTATCACGGACTCCTTCTCAAAAACAAAATATATATACTTTTTTCTTCATCTACTGCTGCGCGTTTGGTTGTATGAAAAGAAATGCATTTCTTTACACTTTTTATTCAGTTTCATTCAATGTTCGATATATAAAATCGATAAGAATATTTATACGACAAGGGAATGTTTCTCTCACAGTAATAAAATGCAATCTGGCAAATTATCACCACCACGGCTGTTGCCATTGGTGTGTGGTGGTAATGAAATAATTCTTCCTTTTCACTCCCTCAAGACTTTTGAGAAGATCGAGATGATGTTCTCTATTTCGTTGTATCTTCATATATCGCCATCCTCCTCTCATCAATCTCCGCGACAACAGCAGAATAGTCATCAATGGACATAAAACTACACATAAAATACAGGTCATAGTAATCATCATCCATATCATGAATAAAATGGGCAAAATTTATGATGGTGGTGGTGGTTGTGTCAAATTTGTAACCACCATTATTACATCACACTCACATACACACACACTCTATTAAGATTCATACTCATTTCCACTATTATCGTCCCATCGTCAGACAGATAAGCTTACATTCCACTCCGACAATCAAACAAATTTTCTTCCACACTCGAACTTGCTTCTTGAGTCTTGAGCAACCATAAATGCTCACTCATTCACTCATCCCTCTTCAATTCTTACGCGCTTCACATTCACACACTCAAAATTATTTTAATATACCTATAAAGTGGAGCTTCACGTACACTTTAAATTGTCATCTTTGCTAGTAGCAGGGAGGGTGTAAAGAATCACCATAACAACATCATGCCACCACAACAACAACAACTATGGCTTATGTTATATCACACAAATTCCACCACAACAGCACTACAGCAACGATTGAAAATAACACTTTGATCGAATGGCATTGTTGATGCGTGTTTTTTATTGTTATCTCTGCGTTTTGTTGCTGCTCGTCTCTGCCTTTGCCGCTTGCTGTGATGGATATTATAAGCAAAATAATGCAGAAAATATTATGTGGTGGTTATGGTGGTGGCGGTCGTAGTACATATATAGTACATGTACACATGTCCCTGTAAGAAAAAATGCCAAATACTAAAATACTTGGTGCTGGCTGGTGGTGGTGGTCTCGTCTGTTGGCATGTAATTCAATAGCAACATCAAGCCGAGATATAAAAAGGCGTGTAACTTTATTGTTATTGCGATTATTATTATATATTGCTATTGCTTTGCATGATACTGCATACCAGTTCCTTTTTGGCTATTACTTAACTCACCATGACGAATACGAAGACGGTGATGGGATTATATGAACCGAGATTATTATGGGAATATTTTTTTTCTGAAAAGATCAACAAGATGTGTACCTCAGAGGTTGAGGGAGCAAGGTGACGACGTTAATGATGATGAGGTTCCGTTCAAGTGAAAACGAGTGGGAAAAGGCGAAGAATGAATGGAGTGAGTGAGGCAGGGCGCTTAAACGTTGGTATGCTTTATGGAGAATATCAGGACAAACAGGGTGAAATGGAGGAGAGAAAAGAAGAAGAAAAAATCTGCAAATCATCTCTCTCTCTCTCTGCATCTCTGCTTGAGTGATACTAATGGCTGATTCTATTAGCTCATAAAAATTGTTCATGGTAACTTAACCGGAGCCAAGGGGACAAGAGTGTGACTGCACATTGGACAGTTTTACGACAACGGTGTGGTTATGATCATGTGGGTGTTGTCAAGTGTGATATTTTTTGCATGAAAACTGTTAAGATCCCCGTTTTATTTCGTCTTCCAATGTAAAACACCAGGTAGTAATTCGCCAGCGTGAAAATTAATTACCTTCCTATTATCATCCATCCTGTCAGCTGTCAGTCTTTTGCCGGCGAAATGCTGGGCTTTGTTGCGAATTTAGTTAAGACTAGCATGAAATTGAAAGCTGAAATCCCCTGCAAATGGAGAGTCATAAAAAAACAAAAGTACACAATGGAAAAAGAAATTTAAAAATTGATTGAAATTCTCTGTATATGGGTGGTACATCTAAATTTTATTAGTAGGGCTTTCCTCTTTACCATGCATGTCGAATCCAGAGGTACACTTAAACTATAGCTGGATGAGTGGGAATCGGTAAAATTCCAGCAATTCCCATTGAAAGTAATACAATTACAGTTTTTTTATTGCGTTGCAAATTTACATTCCATGCCTTTTCTGTTTCTCCATGTAGTCATGTGAAAGAAATAACAAAGTGCCGGGATAAATTGATATTTAATATTGTAGTAGTAAGCTACAACGTTACACGATTTCCCTACTGCGATGTTCCTTTTTTGATTTTGACCAATATCTTTTATGACAGGACAGCAGAAAATAAAAAAAAATCACATTAATATGTTATATGGAAGGTGCGTGCTGGCAACACAGTCACGGTTATCGTTTTTTTAACTTTAAGTTTGCATAAACACATTAAAAATAAATATCTGTTGCCTTCATATATGTGACTGACTGAGATATAAAGTTCGGAGAGCATGCCTGCTTGTGTCTGTCTTTTGCCGTGGAGCGTGCCCAACATGAAAATTGCCTTTTTTCCCATTTATGGCAGTTTTCAAACTCTGTCAATAGGACAAGGCAACTTTTCGAGTGCGTTTTTTATCCGCCACCCGATCGCATTGTTATATTACCTACACAAATATATCGTCACATGTAAATACATTACCGCTCTCTAAAGCCATTATTATGCTCGCTAGTGAACACTTTTTATATGTTACATGAATTACGTACATTTCTTTAAAAATATTCTCTCCTGTAAAATAATAGCCCACGTTGCCATTTTTATGGAGAGACAGAAAAAAAATCTTTCTTTTTTTCATAGTCATCCTCATCATTTTGCATTATGCTTTATCTGATGCCATTTTATTTGTGTCACGCAGTAATTTGAAAAGTGTTTTCGGATTTTTTTTTCGCCTCTACTGCTACACACCACCAGTGCCAACGTCAGCCTCCCAAGAGACAGTGATTGCGTATAACAACGTTACACCATCATCAGCGTTGTCTCACTTCGTCGCGGCCAAAGACCTCTCTTACTTCTGAGAAACTGAAAGTTATTAGTTTTCCCCTTATTTTGTCACCATCATCATTTATCATAATCAATTTGTGCGTGGCTTCAGCAGTATGGACAAATTCGTAATGGTTAAAAATATGCAATGTTACACTAATTCCCAGGAAAATATCACGTCATTCCTCTATTTTGCACGTCCGTACACATTCAAAGAAACTATCCTCTTGTTCGCTAATAACCAGTAAAAAATTTGAATTTTAAATTTGTTATAATTAAACAGTTAAAAAGTTAACGATTATAACGAATAATTAATATTTAACCAATAATATACTCTTGCATGGTTAATGTAAATATTGTATCAATTTGCAGTTATGTATAGTATGCCCACATTATGTAACCTACACAACCAAACCTACTTTTATTTTGGAATCTTGAACAAACGAAACCGGTTGTTGATTACAGTAAAAAAAATATTGGAGGACAATGCAGACGGTTTCTCTCCACTCGAGATAGTTTACAAACACCAATAATAATAGCTCTGGACTGGAGCTTGTTTGTACGCTTTTTTATATTGTTTTGATTCCATTCACCCACCCACATTTTCCTTCCGCACTACGCAGCCGACACGGAATACCTTTGTATATTCCAGCCAAAGTTTCATCTTTTATCTTGTATTTTTTTTGTGTGCCTGCCGCTGTTGTTCCTGTCGTTAGGGACCTTTTTATCCTAATCAAATACTTCCGATTGTACTTTGCGTCTTCAAACAAACACAATTACAACGTTGGCTCTCTATTGTAGTTGTTGTTTTTGTTGTTTTCTCTTTGGCTGTTGTTTGCTCTTGTGTTATTGTTGTTTCTCTTGATGATGACGATTGAAAATGGTAGCAAGTCCACAACTTTTTTTTGCTGCTTTTGCTACTATTACTTTTGCAACTACTACTGTTACTGCCAGGGCTACACCGTGCCTTTCTTCTCTCAGAAACACTCAGGGAAAAAGGAACTTTTTACATAACTTTATATCAAAAGAGCTTAAAGAAAGAGGCAGACGAGCTTGATTCCTCCTTCTTTACTCATAGTTTTTACTTGTTATTCTTTTCTTTTTACCACAACAACCATCTTTATTTTCATTCTTATCCTTTGCTTCTTGTTCTTCCTTCTCCTTGATCCGCGCACTATGTTTTTCTGTTGTTGTTATAGTAGGAGTTGTTTGCCTTTCCCTTTTTATCAGGTATTTAGCAAGCTCAAAAAGCTCTCCCCTTTGTACCATTATTTCGAGCTAGTTTGAAGTGAACATTTGAATAGTCTGTCTAGTACCTGGTTTCTTGGTGTATACATAGTTTGCTCAGTTTTTGTTAGAATTTTCGCACACTTTGCATATTATTTACATTTAATCCACCAGATTACGTATACACACCAAAACAAAGAGTTACATAAGTTCTTACTAAATAAAAAAAAACTAACCAGAAGACCAGGACAAAGTCGATCCATTTATTTCTCTGGCTCTCGGTGTGGTCCTTTTTTCAGAGCAGAAATAAATAAAATATAAATGGTAATGAATAGTATTATGTTCCCCTTCAAAAATTGACTGACACGGTGGGGGGAGGGGAGGTTTCTTTTTTAAATAAGTAATTGCACGGGATTGCTTCTCACAAAAAATGCAAAATGTATGAAATTCACAAAGAAAACAGGGGGAAGAGAGAGGCATGTCCATTATTTTGATACTTAATTACTTATTTTATACTGGCTACTAAATACCCTCTCAATATTTGCAAGAAGTACAACAACAGGGAGAGAGATAGAGTAATTAAATATTTACTTTTTTGTTAATTACCAGCTTAGAACTTGGAAGTATAGCAATTCATACAGCTGTTGCCTGAACTCATATTGCTTTTGTCCGGAGAGACTCACTCTTACCACCACCAGCATACAAGACAGACACATGCTTCTTGAACAACGATGGAGCACGACAGGAGGCACAACTGGTGTAATGCTCCCCTTTCAGGGTTGTTTAAAGAACGTCGGTAAAGTAGCTCCTCTCTTGAAAATAATCCGCGAATACGACTCGTACCCTATTTACTTATTTTGTACGTAATCTCTCTCTTTTTTTGCTTGCTTCTCCTTGTGGAAATCAGACTCCAGTGGAACGAGAAAGAAGGACGAAAAAATGTATATAAAGGAAAAAAAGGTCTTTTGAAAAAATCCTTCTTCTTAGTAACAGCAAATCTTAGACGGAGTAAAGAAAAAAGGCTCACTTTACACATAATCCTAAAACAACACGAAAAGGACTCCACATAATATTTACCTATATTGCTTCGAGTCGTTGTCAGACATGCATGGATTTAAGCTCAAATTGTTTTTGTACCTGATATTTAAGCAAAAAAATGTTCTTCTCCTCCAACTGATGCTGTTGTTTTGCTGGCAAAGCTGCATTGGCAAAGAGATAAGTGGGATAGTAGAGTGATGCGTTGTGCATGTTACAGCATATTTTTTGGGTTTACTCACTCAACCTTCACGACTGCTGGCTTAGAGAGTATTTATTATTATTATTATTATTATTATTATTATTATTATTATTAGTTTTTGTTCTACTTACCATTCTGCCTTATATGACGACAAAAATCGCCCTTATATTTTTCCCTAGTGAACACGCCTAATAATAGGAATACTCGATGTGTATTGCCACGATTATTATTACAATATTTTTGATGAAACATAAAACGACGAATGTTTATGAAGCTATCTCTCGGCGAAGCATGAAACAAGGGACGCGTACCACCACTAATAATGGTATTATGTACACGGTACGGTTACAACTCCAGAAGGCAAGAAAGCAAGTATGATGATGACGATGGTGATGGCATTTATTGGAAAATTGCTTTTACGCACACAACTCACTTGATTTTTTGTACATAGAGTGCACACACGGTAATAGTTTGACTGACATCAACCACAGTTCATAAAGAAGCGTGGGTCGTATTTGCCAGTAGTATTCAGTTAGAATTTTATGCATTCCCCCTTTACAATTTTTTTAAAAGTTTCCATTTTCCTCTTTCGTTCCTGCTGTCACTATACCGTGAAATGACACAGGATCTTAATACCAGAAAATATGACAGGAGAAAAGCCGCTTTTTTACTCGGCTGGCTGTGTCTTGTTCTCAAAAGATGTATGTGTAGGTAGAGCATATTTATACTTATATATATTTATACCCGTCAGAGTATATTTTATTGAATTTTGATTGTTTGCCTTCCCCCATGTTCTGTAGCATTATCTCTTAAAGAAAGGCTCTATAAAAACGCGAGAAAAAAGGGAAAAATGATGTCTTGCATTTTTCGGTCTTGTCGTTCACTTGACTTTCGTAGCGTAATAAAGGTACGTATGTACGTACACGTACCTGATTCTGATAACTAGAGTGAACAAGTACCAACCTATCTCACGTCTAGTGTCTCTTCTTGTCTCACTCTCTTTCTCTTGATCTCTCTTCCTGTTTTCCTGTTCACCAAATATTGAAGGAAAAAATGTCTCACTACGACGCAGTCTCTTATTACCCCTACTTTGTCATCACGAGTCGCATTATTTACTCGGCTATTATTAGCACATTACCCAACTTTGCGTCATTGAGAAAGAGGCGAAGCATGAAGTGACCTTTTTCATCTAGCTTATCTCGCAATTTCCTGTATATAGACAGTAGTACAAGTTTAGCGATAAAATAAACGCACACAGAAAGACGACAAAGGGAAAGATAAGAAGCTACTGCTACTGCCTCTGCTCTAATTTTTCTACTAATCGAAGTAGACACCAGCTATATAGATATAATGCAGATGGAGAGAAGTAGGATAAAGTATTTTTTTGTACGTCAGTCAAAATGATAATACTAATATATTATGTTGATGATGGCGAAGGCATGCTTGAGTTGCTACTAAAGGGGCAGGAGAAGTGCTAGTAGCACAGTTTAATCGGAATTGAAAGAAAGTAAGAGAAAAGGAGAAGGAAGTGGAGTAGTTGTGTCAATGGTGGCTCCACTGCTTTTACGGGTGTTATGGAAGATGAAGGGCGGATATGTGATACGAGTGGATTTTGAAAGGAGTTGTCATTTACTTTGGCAAATATACCGTATCATTTCCTCTCTCTTTCTCTCTCGCCCTGGTCTATTGCCTACTGAAATCATGATGCTACTACACGATTTTCTTCTCCGACTTTTCTTGTGTAATAGTTTGTTTGGTCAAATAGCTAAGCTACAGCTTGCTACTACAATTGCCAAATAAAACCAAACTCTCTCCGGGTAAAAAAAAGGAGTAAATGCTGGGAAAACGAAGAAGACTAGGATTTTCATATTACTGTAACAACTTTATCTTGCAAAGTAGAAAAAAACAAGAAGAATGGTAAAGCCCGTAGCGTTTCATGGACTTCCTCCTTGGATGCATATTATTTAGACAGACGTGTACATACTTACCTATTAACTTTATAACTTTTACGAATTGTAAGGTCTAGTATTATAGGGATACGTAAAGAGTTATTCGGAGTTTTAGACTATTAATACGTTGTGTGTAGAGGAAGTAAAAAAGAAGTATCGGCTGAAAAAAAGTTTTTCTCTGTTTGCTTGCTTACGCTTCTCTCCTTGCACACTAAATAGTTTGAACTTGTCGGGAAAAGAAGGCAAGGAGGAGGAAGCAGCAGCAGAAGAAAAACTAAAAAAAGTTTTTCTGCTGCTACTACCGCTACTATTTTCCCTGTCCAACCCTTCTCTTTCGTTTATTCAATGAGAAAAAAAAATGAATGATAGTGCTAGTGGCTCTGTCTGCTAAATAATATTATTACTAAAGTAAAAACTGGATGAAGGAGAAGAAAAACGAGAGAGACGTTTGATTTTATTTTCTCATTCCATTCTTCCAAAGCTCCATTTCTTTGGAGAAAAACATGCTCGAGTTTTCAAAAATAATACGATTACGTATAATGTGTAATTTCACATAGAAATGACTGAAATGATGGGAAATAATATGGATATGGATGATGTTAGGCAGTGGCAGCAGGCAGACGTGGCGGTAATAAGAATCGATAGAAAGAAAGATGAAAGTAGACTGGAGAGAAAGACAAGAAAGAAGAGAGATTAGTCGCTTTTTTTGTACAAAAACGGGAAAAAAAGTAAAATTGTATCAACTTCCAAAGTAAAATTAAAGAAGAAAAAGATGGAAGAATCTGGAGAGAATTGAATTATTTTCCTTGACATGTTTGTTCTACACTCCACTGCACGGCACGGATACGTACTCGACATGATCGGGAATTATAGTCTTTATAGTAAAATTTTCGGCATGGACAAAGAGTTTTTTTACCGCTGGATTGCTCACTTTTTTTCCTGGCAGAGGAAAACGATGATTGATAATAGGACGACTATTAAAAGTGTATAACGTTACAGTGAGACAGTGAGACCGTTCATATTTTTTTGTGTTCCTAGTAGTATTATTACTTCTTCAATAAAAGAAGCAAAAACGTATGATTTTCTCAGGATAAACGGATTTTTCTTTACTTTCTGCCTTTTTCAACTTCACTAATAGCATCACAAGTGTATTAGAATTACCTCGAGATTCTCTTTTGTTACGGCCGGAAAATATCAATGGTGGATGATCGTGGACTTGTTCTTTATCGACAACATTATTATTATCTGCATCAGCATCATCATCATCAGAAGGAGTAGCAGCAGGAGCACCATTGTTGACTTTTTCCAGTTCTTGAGGAAATGAAAAGGTCGGGTTTAGCCTCCAGCCTGGTGGTTGGGTGATGGGGCTGTTGGAATCACAAGCACGTAATATGGAGATGATGAAGAAAGAAGCTAAGCACTTTTCAAACAAGACTGCTTTGATAACCATATATGCCGGAAAGGAGGAGTAGTAGCAGCAGACGCCAGTATAAATGCATAGATGAACCGAAACTTGCATCTTGTCGTCATTAGTAATAAAATGAAGTAACAGCCCTGCTCCGAGTACCTTACTTTTTCCATCTGATTCTCTCCATCAACAAATATTAGAAAACTTTTTTTTATCCCAACGCTGGCTGTTGTCCTAAAAATCAGAACGAAGCTCAATAGAGCAGCGATGGTGGTAGGTGGAGGGAGAGTAATAGGTAGAGAAGAAGTAGTAGTAATAATAATGATGATGAAACAGGGAAAATACTTGTGGGTGTCAAACAAAATAGTATGTTTGAAGATTGGAAGATTATTAGAGATTTGTGTGTACCTATGTTCTTAAGGGACGCCAGCTAAAGAGTTGTGGTGGTAATTTGCGCACCACTCCGGTCTTCCATCACACTCACACAAAAACATTCTATTTTACGTTGTATGGATCAAAGTTGAAAATTAAGCGCTTTGATTGCTCCTTTGCCATTATTATTATTACTACCTACCACCACTTCAACTACTTTTGTGACGAAAAGGTTGAAAAGTATGATGATGATGTGGTCGAGTCAATCGGGACCAAAGTGTAACACAAAGCGTTACGTGTAAATCTCCCACAATCAGAGTTGTAGAGGAGAGGAGAGAAGATGCCACCATGTCGTATTTCTTTGCTGCTTCTGTAATTCCTTCACCACTCACACATTTCAACCATTTCATTTTATTCCATCATACACACACATACACACACGGCGGCAGCAGCAGGTCTTATAACATCATCATCATCATGGTCATCATAACACGCACGCAATTTTGGTGGTGGCGGCGGCGATGAGGATGGCAAGCAAACAACTTTAATATATTGTGTCCCTTTATTATTACCATTGTTATTACTACTTATATGACCATCATTTCGTTTACCCACATAAAAGCTCTTCTGTGTTGCTTTCTTGCAATCTACCCTTTTTGTTCGCCTTTCCTGCACACACCTACAATTACCATCTCATAACGGCAAGAAGGAAACTAAAAGATACCCGTGATGATGACGGCCTGCTGCTACTGCAGATACCAGCACAGTTACTACTGGCTTGCTTCTCTCGTTCTCTCTATAAATGATTTCGAGTGTTTCTCCCTCTCTCTCTCACTCTCAACAAAAATCCTACAACTGTGAATAAGGGTGGGTAATAATAATGCTGTCTTCAGCAGCCAGTGTGCCACTCTACTACTTTTTGATAATGACTACCTACCTGTGTTATAAGGTAGGTAACATGGCCCACTTCACTCTCTTCCACTCTTGTTTCTTTTCATGTCTCCGTTTTCATGTCATATGGCATTTCTCAGGAGAGGTAAAAATTCCAGAAAAAAATGAGAAATAAATGCTGCAAGTACTCCTGATACAATTCATTTAATGGTTCTTACGTCTTTGCACAACCACGCACATCGACGAACACAAGCTGCGAGTTTATCATTTACTTTCTTATTATTACACCATTATTATTATATTATATTTCCAGTAGCAGCAGCAGCAGCAACCCCATCAGGTTATGAAGACGATAGAGATTGCCGTGTTGAGTTCTTATCTTCTCACTCCAGTCGCATTATTGGAAACCAGACAATTGTGCAGCATTTTCATTCAATTTTCACGTCTGTATCTCTCTCTCTCTCTCTCTCTCTCATACACAACTCTTTGCCTTTTAATTTACCTGTCTCTATTTTCTGTGCAATCTCACTTGTTGTTTAGTGTGGCAAGATTATTGTTGCGTAACAGAGTAATAAACCATGTACACAGAAAGTGGAACACGTTTTCTTTCTACTTCTTCGATGAAGAAATAGTCGCTGTGTTGATAAACACACAATCCCTTCCAAGTAGATATAAATATAAGTGTAGATACCATTGTAAGACGAATAATTTGCTTATTATTTTGACGATCTAGTGAATAATGTAGATGGGAATGGGGAATATTAGGAAAAATGCAAACAAACTACAACTGACGATGAGTGAACAAATTCGAACTCCACTTTTCCTCCTTGAAAACAGTTCATCAGTAGGAAAAACAATTGGTACTTTTTGTAAACGAAGTGTGAACAACACGCAACAAAACAAGCAGACAGAGAAAAGATGGAAAGTAAAAAAAATAAATCAGCGTAAAGGATCAAAGAAATTTTTCCTTTTTTATTTATCCGGAGCAATTTTTTTTCTGTATTCAACGTAACATACCTACAAACTTGTTACTCGTAGTGATCATGATCACCAATAAAACATTTTTGTCTTATGAACTTACGATTAGTAACGCGGTTTGGCGGCTGCTACATACTGTGGTCATGCTACGTCGTCGTTGCTGGAGACGGCGATAAAAGACTTATTTTAAAAATATAGGTTAAATCCGTACAAAAAAATTGGAACGCGGTTGAAGGGATTTTAAGAGCATTTCGGTGTAATAACAACAGAAACGCACACGCAGAAAATGCAATCTACCTTTTAGTACCCTCTTCCAATCCGTGTTACGACCATCATAAAAATCCAACAATCTTTCTGGCACCTTTTATTTTTTTTCTTTCTTTTTGCGGTAATGGTGGTGATGGTCCAACTCCGGCTGCCTAACAGTAAGATGTTCGAGGACGGCAATGAAGAAGACGCTAGAGCTAGCTGCAAAGTAAAAGAAGCTACATGTTGTCTAACCGTTAACGTCGCCGTCGATTTCGTGCGATACGTTACACGATGCTGGTGCTAAAAGTTGTATTTTTGTTGATTTTCGATACGTACATACATATGAATGTACGTCTCTGTCAATTGAGCACGTCTTCATTTTCTTCTTCTTCTTCTTTTCCTCTCTATTTTCCCTCGAGAAAATGGAATGTGCAAATGGATTTTAATGTCCTTCCTCCTATTCTGGATCAATACTCGTCGAGCAACAAAAATACGGCTACTCCAACTGGTACTCTAACTATTACCACTGGCCTACTAAATTTTCTTTCATGCTTTATCCTTGCATTACCTGCCGCTGACGCGTTTGGCTTTCCCTTTTCCTGCAAGTGCTCGGCTTACGTGCATCTACCGTCTACGGGCACACCAATTTTTATACGGGTTATAAAATGGGATCATCCTTCCCTACTACCCGCCCCCATTCTAACACATTTATTAAAGGTAATACAAAAACGGACCCGCACCACGATTAGCGTCTACGTTCGCTACGAAATTATTTGACAATTTTCATGGTTGTCATGTGGCATTTGCCTGCAGCAAAGGACAGAAGACACATCTATCTAAATATATATGTAGACAATGATCCATTAGCAGAACGTGTTTGTCAATCGGCAACATCATTTACCTCCTTCAGCTTACACCATTTTATAAAGACATACTGCTGTTTTCTTGTGTTCGTCTTCTTCTTTTTTTACGCCGACATAATTTGGCTGTGAAAACACGCGTGTGTGGCTTCCAGAGAAGCACCACTAAATAACTTATTGTCTTGGTTTTTCAACGGATTTTTGGTTTGGTTCATGGCGATCCCTATCAGCTTCGTCATCATTGTCTAATGATGGCAATAAAAGTTGGCTAGACACTCAAGAAGACGCAAAGATTGTTTTTGGGGGTTGCACGGAATTTACATGTAATCGTTAGGTTGTGTGGCTACACGCCTGCGGTATTTTTCTGGACGTGTGTGTGTGTGTGTGTACTTGTTCTTGTACAGCTGGTAATAAAGAAGTTGTTAATACGACTACAAAGAGACACTACTACTGTGATATTTTTCAAACAACAAAAATTCTTGTGACAAGTCACAGCTATTTAAATGGAAAAGGCCAGAAATAGAAGAAAAAACGTTCCCACAAAAAGACAATCCTGTCAACAGCTTCTCCTTCTTCGGTTCGTCTTGTTGAACAATTTTTTTAAACTTTCTAAATTCAAAATATGTGATGCGTGTGTACAACTGCGTGTGGCTGCGAGTTGTTTTTTCGATAGCAGGCAGTCAGGCATACATTCAATCTAGCGGTTAAAAATTCCTGTCATTTCTGTGCCTACGGTACTTATACATGTGTGCTATGCCAAAATGCTCAAAATATTCTCGTGTTTTGCATTATTTTTTCATTCATTCAAAATCATTATGGTGTAAGATGCCTTGCTGCGATGTTGCTGATGAAGATGATTTGTGTGGTGTGGGAAAAATAGCGAAAGTGACATTCGGTCGGATTCATACAGGCGTGTGCACAAACAAAAACACACACACACTCGAATACTTTGCCTATTCTCAACAGAAAAAAAGTACGTTAGCTTTTTCTCCGTGGTTAATGGAATTTTAATAGTTGCCTGTGTCTCTTCTTCATGTTCGTCCTATTCTTTGTTTCTCTTTGCTGTCATTCTATATACATATACGATGATGATGCTTTATACTTTCATGCTACGCCAACATGCCATGTCTTTACTATTGTTTGTTTAAGCTAGGATGAGCATAACGAAAAAATTGAAGCACACACAGCAGCAGCAGCCGTGTTTATTTCGGATATTCATCTGCTGTTATGCGGAACGAAGGCCCCATATCCAGAAAGAACCATGACAAGCTCGTCATAAACCACAGAGAGGCACAAGAAACTCGGAAACTTTAGGATTTACGTAGAAATGGAAAAGAAGACACAGTGACTGTTTTTTTTTCTTCCTTTCGCTTAAAGAATCCTTACGACATTCAAACCCTATTATGAAGGTACACAGTAGTACACAGGGGCAAAACTAATACGTGCATTCCATGGATTTCACGTTAAGCACACTCAAACTAATGCTAATGCTCTTATTTCTCTCTCTGTCACGCAGTTTTTTTCCTGCTGAATCTTCAGACTTTTTTATTGAAAAAGTATAAAAGTTTTTACAGGAGGCAGCTGAAAGAGGAGGAGAAGAGTAATGCTCTGTTATTGTTGTTGTTTTTGTGTAAAAAAAACGGGACGAAGATTGAAAAATAAATGACATAATGTTGCCATTTCTTCTACGCACCACCAATCACTTCCCGCTATAGCAATCAATATGTGTACTTTATGGAAAAAAATAACGGGAAAAGACGATTTGCTCTTTTTGTCATTATCATTTGACTAGAAAATCGAATTATGTACCAATACGAAAGTCGTACTTTTCAATTTACCAACTCGAGCATCTATCGTTCATACGTTAATGTACTACATCTGTATAACCATTCCAGAGTCGTAATGAGAAAAGATGTAGGTAACATCATTTGCTTTCTCATTAATACAACTACATGCTACAAAATCACTCAAAAATGAGCCTAATATAAAAAAGATGAAGATGGCAAGTAGACACAGCACGCAGCGTACCGTACACAGCTAGCTTTTCAATTTGAATAAACTATCTCAAAAAAACTCATTCAGATTAGCTACATATGAGCGAGCACACATATGAACAAGTTTACGCCGTGTTGATGATCTGATAATTAACAAGCCATATTACCTAACAAAAAAAGAAGCTTACTCGTAGGCATATTCCGTGATAAAAACGCACACTAAAACTCATCTAAATCTTTTTAGCTATTCAGTTCAGTCAGTCGGCCATTGTCAAGCGGAGCAATATACTATTTACCTATCATCTACTTCAGATCATTATAGAGTTTTAAATGCCTGAAAAACACATTTTTCCATGAACGGTCGTATTTGCTTCTGAATTGGAATGATGATCCTTCTGATGATGTGCACGTCTATTAACGAACACATGCCATATTATTACCAACAACAACAGCAACAGCAGCACCATTACGACTTACGACGACAACTGTTTATTTACCACAGTCAGCCCTTTACTTGTTTAATTCCTCGCTTTCTGGCTATTGTTGCTACTTTAAGACTATTATCCTCATTTTCAGCATTATGTTCCCTCGCTGTACAACAAAAGCTGGAATTATTTGTCGGGTAGAAGAACACAGTAGCTAGCACAAATAAGAGATTAGAAGAGGTACATTTTTGTGTCGTTTTTCATTGTTAGCAGTTTTAGTGGTATGGTGTTTGTTAGGTGTAGCTAATTTTGTTTCCCTGCCAATTACCGTCATCATCAATATAAAACGGAGCTCGTAGAGGAAACACATTGCTGTATGAATGTAGAAGGGTATTAATGCTTACATCCCGGTTGTCACCACATTTTTATCAAGCTGAGCATAAACAGTAACACGAACAAGCCAAACTGTATTGTTTTTTTTCTCATTTGACGAATTTTCCTTATTTTCTTCATGGCTTGCCTGATTTGGTGGTGGATTTGTTCTGTTTGTCTGAATACGAAGGCGTACACTGTATATTCCAGTAGTGGCTCGAACGTCATTACAATTTCAATTTTGTGCTTGCTTGACTGTAAAAGAAATCGGAAATGATTGTGGGTCGAATGGGGTTTTTTCATGAAAGTATATGTTCCTTGCTTCCTTAACACATTGACACATAAAACATATTTCGATGTATGTGTAGGTATGTATATATTCGTAGTCATAAAGGCTGTTTGAGCTGCTGTTGCCATACATTTGGTTCATCGAATCATCTTCAACCACATCTATTCAATAAGCACATCATCATCTCAATCAAGTCATGTGTGAGCACGTCTATAAATCCAGCCAGGCCAGACAAAGCAAGATAGAACAGTATATTTGACGGTAGAGTCACTTCTTTTGAAAAGATGGATGTCTTGTTTGTCTACTCCATTCGTTCGTGTCTTGTTCTTTTTTTGCTTGAAGAAAGAAATATCGTAAAGAAAAAAATATTTTTTGAAGAAGCAGAGAAAATATAATGGGCAAAGAAAAAAAAACGAGCCGGAGAAAAATAAAAGGATTCCCTTTGCATTCATCAAAATGCTATTAAGCTAATGAGCGTAATATTTTAATGACTCCTTTCGATTGAAAACAAAAACTTGCCAACTGCACAACATGCTCGTATAGGTAAAATTGGTAATACTTGTTTTTAGTATACTTCTCCAACGGCACTTCTCGTTACCTAGTAAAGTATACCTTCAAAAATGTACCTACATCCTCATAAATTCTTCTCTACATAACATCCTCATGTACATATGATTGTTTATTGTTAATAGTGCAATTATTATTAAAGGACAACAGCTGTAATGCGAAACGTTAAACAAAAATGTGCCTAATACATACAAAATGTAGTCAAAGCTTCAACAAACTTCATCCTTCATCTCCAGAGATAGAGAGAGAGTGAATTACTCGCTATGACTTAATAATGTTACACGTGAAGATTCATCTGCTTGGCTTTCTCATAATTTTTGCAAATACTTGTTTTACACAGCAACAGTAACCCTCGACTCTCAACCGAACACATTTACATTTTGTAATGTGCAATAAAACAATTATTAAAAATGCTTGAGCGAATCATTTGATTGCTACTAGGAGTAGAAGTAGTAGTAGTGGTCGTATTACGACAAAAAATATTTTGTTTATTATTATGATTATCATTACAACACATTAGAATACAATTAATGACGATGGGAAGATTACGGGTGAGAAGAAGCGACGTGTTTTATGCAGTATTAGTTGTTAGTGGGCAAATTCTGACGAATAAGCGGTTATAGTTATAGTTATGATGTTGTTGGTGTTGATGACGCTGATGAAAAATGATCACCTTGGTTATCTGCAAAAAATGGATAGATGGAAGAACTGGTCTTTCTCTCTACTAACATCATATTATGTATCTATGATGGCAACTGGTAACATACCCTTTCTTGTATCTGCAATCTATAGTTTCCACCCTCTAACTTAATATAACAACTAATTAAGTAGCTAAAGCTACTCATTTCGATCAGTTTGTCTGTCTGTACGTCCGTCTGTTAGAGCTATATCTTGAGAACGAAAAAAATGAAATTTTGTTTTCGCCAATCCATAGCCCATGCGATCTAGTTGTGATGCCCGAATTTCTTAGGAGTTATTACAAACCGTTAAAATATAATATCATGTCCATTTTTAAAACTTTGTGACGCTATATATCGGCTAACTCGATCTGGCCCAAATTTGGCATACATGTACCATATTATGTTTTCTAAAGGTGTGTAAAAGGTTGATCCCAATCGCCTTTGGGATCAAAGGTCCATTAAAAAATGTTATATCTAAAGAATCTTGCATACGATTTTGATCAAATTTAGTATGTGAACACCTTATGTTGTCTTCTATATGTCGACAAAAGTTTGACCCCCGGGGTCCTAGGGTCAAAGGTCATTGAGGTTGGTCTCAGGTAATTGTGGGGCGATTTTGATAAATTTTCGTATACAAGCAATTTAAGGCATCCTTTTTGTTGTCTTGCTTTTTCATTAATATTTAAATTTTGCTTTGGCTACCTCACTATGTGATTGGTTTAAATGGTTGTTTTACGACGAAATTTTACGACGCCTAGACTATGCACACAATTGTTATTGGTTTACCTGTTGCCGTGGAAGTTGTAATAGAAGTTGTAACATCTATACATTGTTACAGTACGAAAATGACTTTTTAATATCTTATAGAAGGAACAGTTAGCCAGAGAGGTAATGTCCCAAGTCTCCGACAGAAATTTTTCCTTGAAGTTTCACACAAACGCTATTGGCAATAAAGGGGACAGAGTATCCAATATCCGCCAGTATAATATAGTAACGCCAAAAGATATTTTCTTAACAGCCATCCCCATACTTGGCTACCTACCCAGATTTAGATGTTTGCAATTTTTTATCAATACTATCAAGCTAATCATAAAGCACGTATTTGGACGAGAGCAAAGCGATCCAATGTCACACAAGGTCCAATGACGAGTAAAGTAAAAAGGTATCTAAAACGAAAAAAAAATAACGGTGAGTGGTGTTTAATTTATTCGTGTCATGTACAAAACATTAATAAAATAAAATGCACATAAAAATGTGCTCAGCAATAAAAATTAAGTAAGTGTTTTATGATGATGAGAAGAAGGAGGGAGGAGGATGACAGAAACATCATAAAAAAACACGAACGAGAAGAATCTCTTTTTTAACGAAAAAATCCTGATTTGTTTGCCATCATCATAACTGGTACTGACGGGTTAGCAGTCTTCTTCAGCTACGCTGGTGTTACTGGTATCTCGCTGAGTGTTGGGGAAACGAGCTTGTAGTAGCCTAGTGGATTAATAACCAAAGGTGCAAACAAATTGAGTATACTTATATACATGCTAAAATGCTATTTAGTAATATTGAATATCTAGTAATAATAATACTGCTGATAACATGCTGATAATTTACAGATACAAATTAGTAGTCACCTCATCAGCCCAGGTAGCCGTCTAACGAAAAAGAGGGAGAGATAACAGTTAATATAAATTTGTTTAAATGAATCTCTGCTGAGAAACCCTGTACTTTTTGAGAGGCAAGCGACGATGACGATGCTCTGGCAATGACATGTGAGGAGGAGAATGATGAACGTGGTGGCTGCTGCTGCGATGATTATTTTAATATGAAAGGACTTTCTTTCTTTTTTAGTATCCTTCTACAACTACCTGAATAGCAGTAGTAGTGGTAGTAATAGCACACAGTATGCTTCATTATTAAATCAGTATCGTTTTTTATCTTGCTCATTTATTGCTAGCATTTGCCAAATCACACATTAAGATATATTAGGTACATAATGCATGGCTGGCTCTTGCTAATGAATGATACTCACTCTCAGCTCTCTCTACCTGAATGAAAGGGGAGTTCACCCTAAACAGCCTGGTTAAGTTGGTGGTGATGGTGAGGTGCACCAAGAACAAAATCCTGCTTTTGGGCATGTTGTATTTTTTTTGCTTCAGCTGCTGTGCATTAATTTAATCGACAAGGTAACGCCAAAAAACCAGCAGCAGTTAGCAGTAGTCTGTCGTACTTGGGGAGTTTTAGTGGCTAAATACAACCTATTACAACGCATTTTGTATGCAACAGCGTGTTCTACTCCCATAATATGCATGAATGATCGAGTTACGATTTTTTCTCTCAAGAAAAGATGTAATAGTAATTATAATTTCAACAAAAAGGAGCATCTCAAAAGAAAAAAAAGTTGAGAATGCCATGCAGCAACGAAAAGAAGGGTAAAAGGGAAGAGCTCTCTGAGTGTATTTGTGTGTGTGTGCGTGTGTGTGTGTGGGTTGTCTCAAAATGAGCCCTGCTGCTTTTGCTGATGCTGACTTTGACGGTTTCCTTGGCAAATTAATGAAGTTACACAAGCAGAAAATAGATGCAAGCATATACCTACCCATTATGCGTGTTGTATTACAAAACTTGTGAAAACCGTCGCTTTGTTGTTATTCTAACAATTGCACAATCGAAAGATATATATGAGGTAAAATAAAAAAAATCAATTTACTTTTTTGTTGACGTTTTCTCTCTCCCAACCTACCTGCTTGACTGCTTGTCCTTGGAAACGAGAACGAGATGAGCAAATGATGTGACAGAGTTTTAATGATTTCATTGGGTTTATTAGCAGCCAAGATACAGTTATCAGTCACTTACCTACACATTATACTAGGTATACTTGTCTTATACCACTCGGAGTGGTTGATGGTAAGCAGAGAGGGAGCATTAATAAAATTTCTTTCGTTCCGTTTACTTTTATTAAAGATACTACGAACCCTGTTGAAATTGAATAATTGAAAACGAAATCTAGCTATCTGTCTAGCTGTGCTGCTGTGAGCCCAAAATCGCGTACAAATTTAATGGAAAAGATTGCTCAATAACAAGGATAATGACATGATACTGTGATCATAACAAATTAGGTAGAGATAGGTAGGGTACGTGGAAGATATGGTGTTGTAGATATTATTATTATGTTTAGTATAGTACACCCCATTATTATAACTTCTCCTTTTCTGACTGGGCTTAACGTTTCGTCTCGTCGATGTCTCTTTGTTGCTCACAGTCTGTCATTGTTGAGTAGAAGGACCATGCCAACCAGTGAGGATCAGAAGCAGAGAACAGCAGAGACAATACAATTATGATATGCTACACACTACACACACACGCACACGGTTTGTCGTCATCCAATGCATAATTCACAGTTGGTGGCGATGGTGATCAGTAAAAAATCTTATAATGATCATCATTCTCTGTGGGGATTTAATGGGGAGATGGCGATGATGATGGGACGTGATGCTGCTGGGCTGGTGACACAAAGATGACATTAAAGGACGATATCGGCCTGTCGGCATCCAAAAAATTTCAATGTATAGTATAATGCATACTATCTTTCAATGTATGAAAAATAATGATAATCATAATTTCAAATACATAGAGACAAGTAGGATAGCTGGTAGTCATCAGGATCATTTTCATCATCATCGTCATCATCATCACGGGAATTTAATTGTGCAACCAAAAAATATCGCCCTGAAGCTAACTCATTACCATTCTCCTTTCTTTTTTAGTCAGTCTCCCTCCCTGTGTACTTTACTTTTACTCCCTTTTGCATGCGACAGCAGTAACAACAGTAGCAAAAGGTAGAGATAATATTGCATGTGTACCGATAGCAATCATCACGATTATGATAAGGATTATGACAATCATAATCATGGATAAACTAAAGTATAACCTGATACCTTTTTTGAGAAAGAGATAAAAATTTGATCTCAAGCTGGTTATATACTCATTCATACATACATAAAAAATTGTTGGCAAAGAGGAGAGAGAACTTAATGGTGGAAACAAGAGACGTATGTATGAAATAAGGACAATCATGATGGTTGGTGACGATTACCTATGTTGATACTTACATGTACCACATGTTTATGCTCAGTTGACTACACATTTTGCTTCATTACCCACAACGGCAAAGACAACCAAAAGTTAATTCTACTGCTGCTGCTACTACTTAAGTTACTTAAAGGATAAAAAATTGAACACACAGGCATAAAGCAGACTCTTGGGGACAAAGAGAAACCTCTCTGGTCTCCGCAAGATGGTCGGTGAAGTAAAGTGGATGAAAATGAAACCTAATCAAATCAAACATATTGAGACTCACACGACGCGGTGGCCAAGAAAGAGGGCGAAATACAATCTAGGGTAGGATTTCTAGCATAAAAATGGGGAAACGAGGGATAACACACATAAATATAAAGAATGATAATGGTAATCATCTTGTAATTTTTTACGCGGGCAAACACACACATTGTCATTATAATAATCGTCTTGGTAATGATTATATAATAAGGCGCGCTCGGCGAGCAGCTTAGGCATCTCTGCTGATGTTGTTGTGCGTGTCGAAGTGTGTGATAGTCAAAACGATGCAGATCACACGATGATGATGACGACGACGACGAGACAACAGTAATTTTTTGATTACTGACTCATTCATTCACTCGCTTTACTACCACACTACTTATGTTTAGCTTTGTTAGCGTAAATGTGTGAAACATTTTGCGTGTGATGGCGGCAGTGAGGATGATGAATTATGTATTCAGGCATACATTCTTTTGTGCAGTGTAAGTGCAGTCAAAATAAATGATTAACATTTTTTTATACCCGGTTGTATGCTTGTACTAAGCACGACTATTATCCCTGTCAATTATTTGCATCACTAGAGCATCCCTTCCCTACCATCATCACCAGCTGACTCGACAATAATCACTCACTCACTCTATCAACTAGAACATGGTATCGGTATCCTTAGATAGAGTGGTAAATGTGTTAGCCCGTTCAGTCTGTTTGTTCGTCCAGTCTTATTTTCACATTTAAAAAACCACCTGTCAGGGTCAAAGATTACTTTTTCAAACACAAAAAGTAGGAATGTGATTTACAACAATACGAGGTATCTTTTGTGATCACCAAAGGGAAACAAAGTCAAATAATGTAAAATGTCATTAAATACTTACTGACTTCAATCTTAATTATCTGCACACAACTTGCACAAGATTTTTCGAAAATCTAAAACTCTCGCATTCAGCGCTACCTTTGCTTGTCCTTACAAGTAACATATCGCTCTGGTTGAGCTATCAAATTCCTTCGTATCATTTTTCCGAAAAAAGTGAATGTTGAAAAATGATATACAATGACAATAGACTGTAATATACATACACACAACTATTTACCCATTGCTCTGGTATGGTATAGCACAGAAAACATTGAAGTTTCATAATGAAAACGTAGCAATTTAAGTATACCATTAAAATGCTGACATGACAAGCAATTCTAGTACCGTTTTTGTTCTTTGAAAACTATACAATGTGATGTACATTGTACAGTGTATATGGGCAATCATAATTATAAATATTGCTTTTAAACTTCTTTGAAAATTTGGAAACCTACCAGAACGAAAGAAGCGATCGTATATGTTACACTGCCTTGCACTAGACAGGTGAAGGAAGCAATAACAGTAACGTACCACCCTCAAGATGTACACAAGTACACATACCTACTAACATCCTGTTTTTTCACGCAACATTTCTTTCATGTGGTGATGTTAGTAACGATTATAATCTGTTGAAATCTGAACCTTTTGACATTGCACGGAAAATTGTTCATCATCATAGACAAGAGAGGACGATATGAAATATGCATATTTTAAATTCCTGCAAAGTTATGAAACTACTTCTCGATAAATAGCAAAAAAATAATATGTGTAGAACGTTATACCTTTGGTGAGATATACAAGTAATAGAACAGTTACATATAGCACACATGTCTTAACGTCTTTTTTATTGTTTTTATATTAAACTCGCTTTATTATGCGAACCTAAGATGAAAAAAAAATTAAGGAAAACGTTGCCCATCATCAACTTAAATACTGCTGCTGCTGCTGCTTTGTTGCTGCAGGCATACCTTGATGCATACCTACAAGCTGGGCATATAAACTCTACCAAGGTGTTATTTTCCTTGTAAACGTGAAAATCATCACAGGAATGTTTGTAGTAATCATTTATTATGCGTGTAAAAGTTTATGTTTGTATAATATAAACGTTGATATAAATGCGGTACACTGGGAATAATCGGTCGTTCTGTGTGGTGCAAAAGTAGGTACATAATATATGTGTATACTCCCATATGGAGGTCTCTGTGCAGAGAGTGCAACAGTGCCAGACATTATCTTATCATCCCAGAGAAGAAAAAAATGTTATTGTAGATATTTTTTCGTATAAATAGGCTTCACATCATCATCATTCATGACATGACCCATGTAGAAAAAAAAACTTGTGTATTATATATATATCAACTAACAATAAGTGATAGTAGTGAAGATGATGATTTGATGGGAAGAGGTGTGATGATTACGACGGCAACAACTTGCAATGTGTATGCCTATCTCGTTGTTTTGGTAGTGTTGATGATGTGGTGATGGTGATGATGTTTTAGTGATACAAGAAGAACAACACTAACCAACAAGCCCGACACCATGCTGGTTATATACAGGGGCACGTAAAAAGAAGCCGGATAAATGTAGGTGAAGTTTTCTTCGAGGCAACCTGAAAAAACCAAGCGTGTGTGTGTGTGTGTAGAGGCAATATATGCATTAGTAGACATTGATGCTGTGAGATGAAAGATGAATCCTGAGCCCAGCGTAATTTCGAATTGCGTAGCCAACGAGAAGGAGAAGATACGATACTGGTGTTAATGGTGACGACGACGGCTTTGCTGCTGATCGTCTTATGGCAGTCCCATAATATAATTCTCTGCTCGATTGGGTGATTGTGCTGTTATCAAAAAATATACACAAAAAAACTGTGAATGACTCGGAGTTATACTATGTGCATGCATGCAAGAAGGCGTTGAGAAAGAAAAAAAAGAAAGAATGAAGCCAAGTAAAAAGACTTGTTGGCGGGTGACGGTGGGATATAGTCATGACGATAGACGCTGGTGATTACGATGGTGTTTATGGTGTTAAAGGTTTAATGTTTAAAGGATCTGATGCTGGTATACCTACATGCATGCATTCGTGTATCGTTACAAAAGGAAAGAAGACACACACACAGAGAGAGAGATAAGTTTTCTGATGCATATTGGCCCGAAGCATGTAAATGTACAAAAAGTAACGGCGTTTTTCTTTTCATTTTTACCTTTGCTTCGTGTCAAACGGCGTTATAACAACAAGTGTATGTTTGTCTGGGTATTTGTAACATGTAGGTTTTCGTACAATTCAGATACCCATTCATCTGGTTAGTTAGTTAACTAAAAACAAAAAAAAATCGTTTCTATTTCGCGCTGTGACTGCTTTGCAGTGTGATTATTGTTACTCTTGTTATTATGGTAGCAGCAAAAGAATTTAGATTTTTTTCTATTCTTCATCGTCTACATCGAAAAGCCCCGAAGAGGAAGGGAGAGAGAGAGAGAGAG
>JAHZNB010000821.1:0-16300 GCA_027744295.1 Callyntrura guangdongensis | reverse complement strand
TAAGCCGTCAAACCCTGTGCCTCTAAGTTTCTTCGCTAATCATGTCTGTAACGTTGGTAACATGCGTACTGAAAGGAACAGCTTGACACTCTATGTACGGATTACTACTATCGCAAAATTACAGCCAAAATTTGAGCATACAGATGAACCACTAAAAATTCGATTGAAGTGAAAAACACAGATAAAACTTTTTAAATATTTAAATCAATTGTGTGCGATTCTGTGTTTAATCAACTTGTTATTTAGACATTAATATAGCGTATTATAATGATGGACGTCGCAAAAATTAAGTGTTCAATCTATTATGCACTACTTTTTTTAGTTAAAATTATTCTATAGTTTAGTCAAAGTCAATTACGTATGCAGTAAGTAAATTCAAACTTATTTATTGCTTAAGTATTATATAATGCTTTATACTTCTTAATCCAATGCAATCATAACCAGTATCCGAGATCTGTGTTGGTATGTGAACTTAATTGTCAAATGTTGTATACTATTATTTGCACTGTATTATGTAAAATCCACATTAATAAAATTCGTGACCAAAAATGTCAACGAACTGCTACATTTTTATTTTTGGCATCTTTTTAATGCCAATATGGTTACTGTTACGTAAATACTGTTGTTGCACTTTGGTAAAATAGAAATTCGATGCATAGAACATAATGATTCGTTCAACTTTCCATGTCGGGGTATTCTTGATCATAGATAATTGACATACCACCCTTTCCCACCGTAATCATAAAAGTAACAAAAATTATGCTGCGTGTGGGCGTGGGCATGATCTTGATTACGTTGCTTGTACGAATATGTGTAATTTTAGTATTCAAATTTATTTTTGTCCACATTTACACGTCTCACGCTCAATCAACAAATCACAATCATTAATAATTAGTAGTCAAATCTTCAGCTAATTGTAAGAACGAAATGTTAAGTTTTTTAAAAGATTGATTAGATTAACTATTATCACAGAATAGTTTATTTTTTGATAACAGTGTATCAATAATAAAATACCTTTTTCGGCTTGTGTCCTACTTTAAATTTGCTGGAATAACTGTAGAGACATGTGTATTTATTTACAGAGCAATCTACGCAAATAAGTATAAGCAAGCATTATATAAGAAGTAACGCAACATTTGACTAGCCCTTTCAATAAATGTTTATGACTATTCTAACGCGGGAATGGGGAAAGTTGATCGGGTGGTTAATGATTCCTTGGAAGTTAATATAATGCATCAAACAAAATACCAGAATGCTATATTTCACTAAATCTTCTAACGAGACAGCTCAATATTTTCACCTATCGTATAAAAGTAGATGCCCATGAGGTGTGAAACCGGCGAGGCAACTTATAATAACCTTGTGTGTGGTAATAAATGGTATGCAAAGTTTTCGACATAAAAGTTATGCATGATAAAAATTGCGATAAACGTTGTTTTGCCAATTTACAAATTTTCGACAACTTTTTTATTTTAAATCGTATTCTAGCTGGACTAAAATTTTGATTTAGGTGTTTTATTGGGGCAATAAAAGAATAAATTAAACTTCTATGAATATATCTTTATATTAAATTTAAGAAGTTACCTTATTTTTCCTGCAAAAGGTGGGTTAATAAGAACGAAATAATTTGTTGGGAATCACCATTGGTATAGGTGTGAAAAAACTGAAAATATACTTGACTAGAAGTGGGGCCAATAATTTACAGAATAGCTGAGCCGGCAGCCATCAATTATCACGACTTCTTTCCATCGCCGAGGTTTTTTGGTAAGTTTTAGAGCATAATTGTATATCGTTGGTAATACGGTCTGTATTGACAGTTGACCTTTTAGTAAAAGAAGGAAACAATCTGCCGTATCCATATGGCACTATTCATATTCACTATGCAACATCAATGTGTCAAACTCGTAAAAGAGCCACGTTACGTAAATTAAGCGTTGCCTAAATAGAAAGAAACAAATGAAAATGATTACTAAAATGGGTTCAACGTTTATTTTCTATATTCTATGACTCGTGGCCCGTGGCACAAGCCATTATGTTTTCATGACGAATGTCTCGTTGAATATTGAAATGATTGTTTTACGGTTAGAAGGAAAATATATTTATTAAACCAATGTTTTAATTGGTTTGATACATTTCTTAAAATTGTATTTTTGTTTTCCTGATTCGTATGAAAATCCTACTCTCCGAAACTAGATTCCATTGTCCATTATATCGTGAGATTATAAACCACCAGAAATTATTCCAACGGACATTCCTCTAAAATAAATATAAAATATACACGTGGATATAAATTCAACGAGCTAAAAATGTTAATTAGTGCAGGTTCGTGTTACATACTAGAGAATGGCGTATAATTTCTTTACTCAGCCTGTTTTACGTTTCCCGAAAAGTTAGTAACAGTCACAGGTGTCTTCACTTACTACTATTGTAGACAAAGAGTAGCAGTATAAGATTTAGTTCCTGAAAATTAATAAACGTTTCATGTTTATGCTAACTTATCTTTTTCTTGTTTTATATTTGTATGACTTTTGCAGACATTTGTTGGATTTCAAACTGTAAACATCCGTCAGTTGTAAGTTACATACCTAGTTGCATAACCACTCTCTAGTCGCTAGTCGCTAGCCATACATTGGTCACCACGCATTAGCAGCAGTTTTTCATTTCATCGTACTCATTACTCATTATGAGCTTGAGACACGACACGTCAATGAGTTTAAAAAACTTAGACTCGTGTACAATTCACGGCACATAATATATTTGTAGTCTTATTTGAAGTTTCTTCTTGTTACAAAATTAAATAAATATTTTTGCACTAGTGATTTGTTGGCAGTTGCGGTTTTAGCGATATATGTAATTTACAAATAGAAATGGACTAAAACCCCGTAAACAAACGGAGACTTGTTGCCATGACTATTACTCCAGCTGTCAGTACCATAATACTATTTGGGTTAAATAGCGTCTTCCCACAAGCTTTACTGCTATCAGTGGTGTGCATTTTAGCTGGGACTCTGTCATTACAGTTCTTGCAATCCGTGTATTCACTATGATGGGATGTCATGTTTGCAGATACTATTCTGATCGTAGAGCTTTCTTTGTTAATTGTATTCAGTTCCTCAACGACATAATTATTCCTGTCAAGGTCGAACTTTTGCTGTTGGCACGTTTTATTTCCTGTTATTTCATACCCCTCATAACATTGACACTTACTTCCAGTCCCACAAAAGGCATGTTTCACACAAAGATTCCTTTCCATTTCCCTACAATCTGTTCCCACGAGCAAGGAGCATCGCTCCCTGTACTCGTCGTAAACCGTCGAGTCCTTACAAATTCCCGGTCGATCTCTCTCACACGTTCCATTACTGGTGATCACTTGATAACCCAATTTACAGGCACATGTACATACATATTGGGAACGATCATTCCTTTCCCCTAAACATTCAGCGTCATTCACACAATCGTTCATGTTCTCACTGCACTGTCCCCACACCTTAACTTTACACTCGTGTTGATCCTTGTAATAAATTCTATCTTTGGAACATCTACACTCACCTTCCAAACATTCTATTCCGGTTTGCTCACAGTCAGAGTCAAATTCACACCGAGATCCTATTGCCGGTATACATCCGTCTTGTTTCGCCACCCAACCTGGGGAGCACTCACATACTCCATAAAACAGTTTATCTACTATCCGGTTTGGATCCTGGACGCATTTTGCGTTTGAAACACAACCTTGTTTCACATTCATATATCCAATCAGTTCACACCGGTGTCCCGGTGGAGCTACACAAGTTTCCAAGTATGGATCGTAAAAAAGTAAATCAACTCCGTCCCCATTCTGATGACATGAACATGTTCCTGTGTCATCACAAGACAAAAATTTTTCCGTGTTGCACAATTCTTCTCCCTCTTTAGAGTACGTGCACGTAGCCCCATATGATTTCGCACAATAGTCTTGCTCGGGAATGTAATCGAAATAAGGTCTGCAGTGACACTTTCCAGAAACACATTCCTTGGTATAATCTTGACAGTCTTTTGATTTATTGCAAAGTTTTGCTTTTGCGTAAGGATCTGATGAAACGTGGGAGGAAGTGACATTTTGTGTGTAGCTTAAAGTGACACAACTGACATAATTAATGCAGACTGTGGTCAAGATATTTATGACTAGAATGATAATCGCTAATGATAAGTACGGTGAAGATGATGATGTGAGGCTAGCGGGGATCAAGGTTAAAGGTGGAACACGGTGTTGATGTCCAACTTGTTGTCGTGATGGCACCATTTTATCTTGGTATGATGCAACGCTGAGCTGCAAGGGCAAAAATGTGTTAAACAGGTAGCTCCTCTGGATCTTGCGATCAACTGAACACCAAAGAATGTGGGACACCGTGCTACGTCTCTATTCTCTCTGTTGATCTGTCGATCATCGTTACACATGGTCTAAAAATCAAAGTGAAGGATAGCACAGCACAAACTGCAGCGAATGGAAAAGGTAATAGAATTAATGGACGGATTGAGAACAGATTAACGAGCGTTGCAGAGGATAAATTTTATTCCATATGGTGAGGTGTTGGTGTTGCAGAAGTTGTGAATCTTCTTAAGTCGTGAAGAGGAAGTGGCTTTCGTTCAATTTACTCTTTACTTGCTATGATGAATAATCGGAAACAATGTTTTTTAGACTTACGTCATTCCTGTTGTGTTCTGTATTTTCGTGGAACAATAATGTGGCATAAGACTTGTGGCGTAGCTATTCTGAATCCTGTCAATATAACGTTTTTATTCGTATTTCGTAACAAGATTTATTTGTCACACTAATCTGACAAACAGGTAAACTTGCATAAATAGTGAGGCCAATATAGTGAGTGAGTGTTAGCGTATTTTTGGGGATATCTGTTTTCCCACCTACAGTTACATAAAAGTTTAACACATGTAATGGAATGGTGTAAAATTCACACTGTTGTGTGATTGTGTGAGTGACGAGAAGATGTGCTGATAAAAGATAAGTGATAATTGCCTGATGCTATGTTTCCTATGCTCATAAGCTGCTGATAACTGCTGCTACCAGTAATAATTAAAGCGCGTGATAAGAGGGTAACACGGGTTACCCAAGAACCCAAATGATTACCTACGCAGAGCTTTATGATAAGCGAAGAGAAGAGAAAACAAAATAAAGCAAACGTAAAAACATTAAAAACAATTTAATATTTGTTCATTATGATGAATGACACATTTATTAATCTGTGACAAACTTATTCCACTAGCTCAAACATTTATACTTGTGTGGTAAATGTAAGTTACTTAACGATGATGGCACATAATAATATCTACATGTAGCATGTGCAAAGCTAGATTAAAGAATTTTGGTTTTGAATAGGTAATACGGTATATTTTGATCGCAGATCCCAAACCAACGTGCATATGTATTTGAATACAAATGGAGAGGTACTAACACAAACACGCAAAAATCCTTGTGCAAACACAAAGGGAAACGGACTCAACCTTACTACCACTACGAAACCTGAGCAAATATTTGTACGACCAAAAACGATTAAATTCTAACTATCTATCCTCTGCATAAGGCTCACTGAAGATGGGGTGTTGTTAAAGTTGTACTCCTAAAGGAAACACTCATTAAAACTTGTTTCATTACATTACATATTGTTCAGCAACAGTCGGTAAAAAAAATTTTAGCTGCTTTACTTTGCGGCACTAAATAATATGATGTTTGATACTTGCCAAAAGCGTGTGCAGCACAAACATTAACCCTTATTGCATATTTTTGTCCCTCCTCGATGTAGTAACTGTTATCATCGTAACGTAAGGATATTTTCAAAACACATCATTTATGCTTCGTTGTTTTGTCAAAAAACAAACACTTTGCCCAGAATTTCAATTTACTCATTACACACAGTAGTACACCCGCGCCAAACAGCACACCCACACATTCGCCTGGAAGCACCAAAACTTCATAAGACTTTATGCAACAGATTTACCACGAAGACATTCTCGGCTCACATTGGATATGTTCGAAAATCAACAAGACACGATGGGTCATGCTTTTTTACAAGCGCCTGGATCGATAGCTGACACTAGGATATTAGTTCCGTACACTTTATCGGCTGTTAACGCAATAAGCGATTTTGACCTCGTTGGCTATATGGCCATCTGTTGTTCCTCCAATTCTTGCGGCTCGAGTTCAAGTTACATACTCAAAGGATGCTCATTTTCAACGCAAAGTTGTTCTCATGTTCTATTCCTATGGTTTTTATTATCCTACTGCCATGTTGAATGTTGACCTACTGGATCTTTTTTGTACATGAAAAAATATACAAACTAAATAGTAGCTGTTCTNAAAAAATATACAAACTAAATAGTAGCTGTTCTTGTGTTATTGCTCTTGCGCTTATTTACAAGTCTGTCGTGTGCAGGTCGGCGGCAGTAGACCATAATAATATGTGCTTATGATGATGACGCATGATGTGTGGCGATAGAAAATAAAAGTAAACAATTTGCCAAAATTCAGGATACGTATAAATACTAAATACACGGATTACGGATTTTGCTTGATCTTTGGAGATGGTTATTGGTTATCTATCTGCGCAAAAAAATTGATTTTAGCATGCAACAAAAATGGTATTTGCAATATAACAGTGTTCGGTTCATGTTTACCTGGCATCATTGAATGTAGGTATGAACATGTAGTTTCAGGCTTAAAACCAATAACCCTTTCACTTGCACTTTATTTGAAGTTCTCAAGAGCCATGTTAATGCAATCCAATCCATTTACACCGCGCACAGCCGATCTTTGTCGATCCTAAAATTGCATGTTAATACATCAATATATTATACAACATATAATATATTATGAAAGCATCCGACGCTTTACAAGGATGAACAAAGAGGGCCGAATGTTGCGCACATTTCCGCAGAGGCTGGCTATAAAATGAAGGTAAAATCAAGTTATCTCCGGTAATAAAAGTTGCTAAAATCTGAAGGTTATGATGTAATGATTTTATGACCCCTTTGCAAATTACTGATAATAGTACTGATAGTAGTAATTCTCAAGAACAATAAAATAATTAGCACATTTTATTTCTTAGTAGCGTCATAGTCATATTTCAAGGTTTTCGCATTGTATTATTACGTGGCAATATTTAAAATCTTGTATCATACCATCACCATCATACCACTGTTATTGATAAACTTTTGCTCGTTGTATTCCTGTAATATTTTTTTATTTTTCCAGCTATCCAGTACCAATTTATTTGAATGTAACAAAATTTGTTGTTGTGTACTTTATTTTTTAACGAATATATGTAAAATTTAACAGAGATATACTCTTTGAATAGAATTATTGTACCTTAAGCAGGTCGAACTATCAGCAACTACCCAACTCCGTGTTATTATATTGACCCAAAAAATGTCAGCAGTATTGTATTGATAGTTACCTAAACCAAATTTCGATGAAAATTACATGTACTCCAAACAGTCATCAGCTTTGGCGCATTCCAAGAATATTATCATTCGATTACGATCGCGACGACAGGTAACATTATAGTTCCCTTAACCAAATTTCGATGAAAATTACATGTACTCCAAACAGTCATCAGCTTTGGCGCATTCCAAGAATATTATCATTCGATTACGATCGCGACGACAGGTAACATATTGGTTACGAATTGCAAAGTTTAACTTGTAATTCAAGGACTTTATATCTGTCCCTCGAGGGACAGAGAGAGGGAGAACCCTCTCTCTTTCTCTTTGATGCACGATTCCCAGGTATTATGAAAATATCGTCGATCCACAAAATTAATTTCGTTGAAAGTTGAAGTCTAATCCCTACTCAACTGATAAAGCAAATCGGAATTTGCATCACGTCTGTAATTCAATTACGTTCGTTCACGATGCTTGTTGGATGGTTCCAAAGTGACATTGATAAATGATGTCATTAAGCTCTTATAATTGACACACGTAACCTTTTATCCGATTACCCGTTAGTTGTTGGGCATAAACAATACCTAAGCGTATGAACGAACCGTACCGTACCATAGTAGTAACATTTTACACCTTACCAAGTAGATACTGTACTGTATTCTGTTGCTGCAATTCGTTTAATATGATTCATTTTAATCGTTATTATTATTACGAGATAGATTTATAAACATAAAAGTGAGTATTCAATTGTCGACTCTGTAAAATTAAATACGTTTACCCATTAACCTCCCCCCTCTCTCTCTCTCTTCATGGTGACCGTGCCTTTCCACCTTTTAGTTAACCAGTGCAAGCAAGAACTCATCTCATGGATAAGAATTGGATTGTTATTTTATTCTTGGTTGTAATTTGTATGCACATGTCCTATGGTTAGTCGTGGAATAATACTCACATTTTTATTATATCATCCAATGTTAGAAACGTGCATTTTCTCCTTTAATTTCAGTGACGCCTGCCATAGTTTGCCAGCGGCTGGGGGATAGACATGGAGCATTTTGTGTTTGGGGTGCATGTCCGGAAGGTTGGAAAAGTGTGTTTTGGGATTACGGTTGCATGAAGTACGGAACAACACTTCAACAGAGATGCTGTATTCATGCATAGGGATTAGAAATCCTGGAAACTTGCCATAATAGTCAACATACCATATCCATATGACATCGAGAAATTGCGCACCGAAAGAATTTTGCAAAAAAAGAATTACATGTTGCTTATTTATTTAAATGTATTTGTGTATGTAAAGTTTATCAACATCAACAACGCACATAAACTTCATTCTACAATCGGCAATTTTGTAAGTCATAAGTCTAGTCATATTTAAAATGTATTTAACAATAAATTAAGGGACATCAATATAAATTAATTATTTGCTTATTTCTAACAACATAAGTTGGTTAGTTAGTAGACTGAATAGTTAGTATTTAGTGTGGAAGCTGCCTTTCGACTACGCAAATAAGCACCAATACATATAAAAATGCCGCTCCGTACATGAATGAATTTTTAAGTATTTTTGTTTTAGTAGCACAGCAGCCATGATTGACAATTATGGCGGAGGTGGGATCCCGACCACAGTATCAGCTATTTTATCAATCGATACCTGCAGGTAGTCCATTGTACTGCAATGCTGTAGTTTGAAAAAGTTTCCACATGAGAAGAAGATAGTTTGAAGTGCTTTTACTCGTAACATTCTCCATTTGCGATTTACGGTATAGCAGCCACCAAAGATTTTGATTTTATCCTCTTGTCGATTCCACCTTTGCCACCGTACAATAGTGTCTTGAGACAATGTATAAATATTGACCGCAAATGGCATCAGGGCGACCACACAGGTAGGAATGAACACAGTTGCTACCAAAGCAACAATGTAAATGAACAAAGCTATTTTGTCCCAGCAGTTGATCACCATCCAAAACGACAGGACGTTCAGCGCAACTCCACAAGTCATGAGCACGGATATCAAACAATTTCCTGGTGGCTTGGCGGTCTCGTGAATCATTTGAAGCATGATGAAATTTCTCATGCTGGACGAAAACCACGGGAATCGCCGAATTTGTTTTAGAATCTTGAGATAAATTTGTGTCACTGTTACGAATACCAAAAAGAGGAAGGTTGTGGTTCTGGCTGTTTCTACAACAGCAATATAGCCCATCAGTAGCCGGAAGATAAACGACAACCATACGACGACAGTAGACCGATTGTGAGCATCCGGCAGTACATACAGTTCGAGAAGATGTCCAAGCGGTTCCACGTTTTCAAGTATGGCAAGAGTTGTCACTGGAATGGGAGCGGCGGCGGCTACAACTATGGAGACCCAGATGAAAAATTGCAACAAGTATTGAGAAAGTGGCAGGGAGCTTTTAGACTGCGGGTGATTTTGTTGATTTTGCTCGTGTGTGTAGTTTTGCAGATGGCAGCAATTAATTGTTACCAAGTTGTGAAAGAACAGACAGATTTGTTCGTGATACAGCATTGTGACAATACAAGACCCTCCACTGATAACGGAACAAACGCCAACCGCCATGGTTTCCGCAGTGATCAAAAGCCCAGGCAGATTCCCTCGATAGAACTGTTCAAAGAGCACGGTTAATGATGCGACAATCCCAAAAGTTAGAATTGTTACGACGATGGCAAAGTACCATGGTGCCGTTTTCTTGGTGATTTTAAATGTCGATTCAAGAGTGCATATCTTCATCTGCTTTGAATCCCAGTACAACAACTTTTCATAAGGAATGTAGGAAAATAGCTTACGATGTAGGGCAAACGCATTCCACAAGTAGTTCAGGGAGACTGACATGTTGACACTTATCAAAGTTTGAAGCTTTTCTCCAAATAACCTTCACCAGTAAGAGCAGAAAACGTTATGCATACCTACTTCCTCATGACATGGTTCTTCACGTAGAAAGTTGCCTAAGGAAAACAACATGTTTTGTACTTCTCACTTTTTCAATTTATAGGTTGTTCGCTGATTTGTGTTGGACTGCTGGCAACGTGTGTGTTGTGTTGCGTATTTAAAACCGGAAATTTCTATTTAATTTAAAAGTTAATCGAATTTCTATTTATTAGAATTACGGGTAAACAAAATTTAGGGACATTGTTTCTCTGACATGAAAATTGGTAGCAAATACCTTACTTACCTACTTACAAAAATCGTGAGCAAAATTGTCATTTACATATTTTATATTCAAATAACGCAAGTTTGAAACTACTAGAAAGGATTTTTTTCAATCAATTCAACAACTTGCAGCTACACCTTCTTTTTAAATTGGCAAAGTAGTAAAATTTCAATTTTTATTTCTAACGTGTTTGTTTTTTATTGTATTCCCACATAAAAGATAACCTTATTGTTAGACTTAGAGATTGCGTATGTAATTACTTTCCTTCGTTGAAAGGAAAGGAGGTTAACTAG
The DNA here is from genome assembly GCA_027744295.1 of Callyntrura guangdongensis. Lineage (NCBI taxonomy): Eukaryota > Metazoa > Arthropoda > Collembola > Entomobryomorpha > Paronellidae > Callyntrura > Callyntrura guangdongensis. Next base: position 5,409 of record JAHZNB010000821.1, on the reverse strand, counting down.
TTAGTTATTGTCCGATTACTTTAATTTTACATTATTTTCATTTTTGACAATAAACGGTTAACTTAAATGAACAGGGTCGTCAACTCATTATCTGTTTATTGTATAGGTATGGAAACAACAGGCGACAGGTCAGTTCAAATTTCCATGTGGACGTGGAGTAATTGCTATGTTTCGTAATATTTATTTCTTATAACTTATGAGATTGCTTTACAACCGTAATACTGTTTTTTTACAATATGAGGTTTCTGCGTTACAAATTTAAAGGTTCAATGACAATTTTTGGAACTCAAAAAAGCGGAGAAATGAACACTGGCTATACATTTTTGGCCTTTCTTTAGTTTTTTTTGTCTCATAGTTATTTTGTACTAACATGAAGAAAGTTATATAGCAAACGGAAGAGGCGGATCGCTTGTTGTCTACCGTGACTATCTATTTCTTCAAACCATAATATTTTCTTGATTTCTGTATAACATACGTTTCGTCAACATTTCATTTAGGAGTGTTATTTTTGGTTTTTACTAGTAAATGTACAGTTTCGCAGGATTTTATAAGGTCGAATTAACAGACATGAAATGAGGCATGTTTTGTTACCAATACCACAAGTAGATTAAACAATGCTTGTAGCAATTCCCAAGATAAAATGAATGTCGCGTCAACCAGCATAATTACCAGGGGATCTATTCTGACATGCATGTGGTGAAGTGACGTGGAAGAGGAGATGAGGTAGTATTATAATAGTTTATGGAGGCGAAAGGCGAGAGACATGAAAAACAAACGTAGCAAACCCAAAAAAGTCTCAAATCTGGCGAAACCTAATTTAAAATTAAGCAGACGGTCTGAATAAGTATGAAATTTTACTTAAGTCCGGTATTATCTTTGTTTTAGTTAAAACAAAGATAAGACCCCAAGCTGTGAATATCTGCCCAGAGTTTTATGAAATCGCAAAAGTCCCCAGTGCCTTATTGGATACATACATACGATTTAAATGCAATAATATAATTATCATACCACTGCCTAGGCTAACTTCATTACAGGTTTTGGAAAGGTTTGTCAATCATTGGTAACATTGGCAATGTGACATTGACGTGCAAAGAGTGAGATTTTACAACTTAAGGGAATTATCTGAATTCACATAAGTATCGTAAAAGGTCAGTCGCGCTCTCTCTCGTTCTGTTTATTTGCGTTAAGTGTTATAGTGTTTATGTTTAACACGTGCATATGTAGAACTTTATTACATACATGACTATGTTACTTATTTACAGTAATAAACTTTCTTATCTAATTGATCATTAAAATGTGCTTAATCTTCTTCTCTTCGTCACTAAACACTTAAAAACTTTTTTTGAATTAACTATTATTGCTGTTAAATTATATGCCGCTGTGTTATCTTAAAAGTGCGCCTTATTTGTTCAAATATATGATTACGTGCAAAGTAATGGCTTTGTTGAGTTTTGTCTGTCAGACGTTGCTAACGAAGAGAAATTTGCCTTTCACAAATACAAATACAAGCGAATTTTGTTTTGAATGCTAAATGCGTAATAAATTGAGTTCACCTCTGTTTACTTTGCACTTGCCATCTTGCCAATAATGATGAAATGAGCAACTAATACCGAGTATTTACGACGAAAATGTAATCATATTGTACCACTGCAAAAATAACATCCTTTTCAGAAAAGACATCAGTTAAATATTGGTATTTAGTACCGTTGGGCTGTCACACATCATATGGAGGATTATTGTCACTGTATCAATAAATATGATATACCTTCTCTAATTGGGCCATGACAATTTGTATTTGAAAAAAACGGCTAAAGCTATATGGTGTATGGGAGGCATAGATCGTGTGCATAACATCCAGTATATTCATATAATCATAAAAAAGGCTGAAAACATGTAGACCAGATAATTTTTTAACACTTATCGTGTAAATGAGCAACACGTGTGAGTAAAAGTCCATATCCTGGTAAGCAAAGGTTCATCGTTGTCATCACATACTTTTGCTCACACTACAAATTGCATTTTACATCCACACAGACACTATATAATATTGTGTTGAAATGACAATAAAAAACGAATTCCCTATAAAGATAAGGATAAGGTAAATTCAGATCATTGTCATTTAGCAGGTATTACTTAAATACATACCTAAGCTATATAATCACCATGATAAAAGGGTGACATGGATTTAAGGTACTGCATGATGAAACAATTTTACATTTTTCTCGATTTATCAATTTTGCACGTAGTCAAAAAGACCAACTTTATTTTAACGTATCATTTCCCCCCATAAAATTTGCATTTCTTTCCACAGAAAATGTTGCGACACTTAAAGAATTATTTAATCTACGACGTGCCTCCAGAAAATGACAGTAAATTTCTTTCAAAGCCTGGGGGTTATTTAAGAAAAATATTGTTCGATGATGATAATCGCCGTTACCAGTCACACCAGGAGCTTCACCCATCTTCTGGGTATTTCTCAACTGTATCAACACCAAGGCCTTCGACATCGTCGTCGTCTAATACTAGTTCCGCGTTTTCGGTGGAGGTAGCAGACGATGGTCATCCGACTGGACTGGGTAATCCTAGGGTAATTACGTTTGATACGTTGTAACGATAACGAACAATAGTTCACAAAACAAATAACGGTCTCTTGGTTCGTTTAGGTTCTTCAGCACATATTTCAATATCTCCCCGTTCGTGATTTGCTCCGTTTGCGGCTAGTAAATCTTCGCTGGAATGTTGTTGCTGCTTCTACTCTCTCAAGAAAATTGGGACACACAAAGGTTCCTCCTTCGAAAATGAAATCATTCATGAAACTGATGAAAAATAGTTTTGCCAATCCCATTGCCTCTTACGCTATTCGAATAGATGACATTAGAAATCATCGCCTACAAAAGTTTTTACAGGCTTTCTCCCACCAAATTAGAAATCTTCGAGTGAGAATTAACATTGAGGAGTTGGTGGATTTTGCAAAATTTCTGCAGGATATGCCAAATTTACGGCAATTGCATGTAATTGTTTTTGCGGATGAAACCGGTACCAGCCGCCACTTCATCTTGAGTAACAGTTACGAAGACATGAGCATTTGTGATGAATACGGTGCTTGGAAAAGCGGTCTGTATTCCTTTCCCAAACTTACGCATGTCGTTTTCGAGAGTGCCGAGCCTGCCTACCGTATTAATTCGTTTTATGACCAAGTCATAGCAAATGTTATTACCGCATGTGGAAATCTCCGAGTGCTGCGTTTGATATAACTTACGCATGTCGTTTTCGAGAGTGCCGAGCCTGCCTACCGTATTAATTCGTTTTATGACCAAGTCATAGCAAATGTTATTACCGCATGTGGAAATCTCCGAGAGCTGCGTTTGGTCTCTTGGAATTCTCAACTGGGTAGATTATTTACAAAATTTGACTTAAGATTCAGCAAAAGAGGCATTGCTGACCTTATCGGGAAACGAGCCACGCCGGAGGAAATAACTTACTTGTTCTTCACTACTAACTTACGGTTTCATCATTTAAAACTGGAGGTGGCTCCCAGAGTTCAGTGGGAGCTGTTGTCAGACGTTATTCACAAATGTGGAGATAGTCTTTTGGAATTGACAGTTTTGAATGACACGATTTTTGAAAGTTTTGCTGTGTCGTCAGTGTTACGATCACTGGTTATTTTACACCTGAACATGTGGAAAGGTCCGGTAGATTTTACCTACTTTGCCAGACAGTTTCCTGTTCTAAAACGGATCTCATTAAACCTAAGTAATTTATTTGAGGTGGAACTAATGGATGGAACCATGGAAGTCGCAAAGTCAATCGAGCCATGCAATACCGTGAAAACCCTTACAATGACCAGATTAGAAACAGGAGTGGATGCGGGACTGATTGAAAAGTTGGCTGTGATGTTTCCCAACGTGAAGGAGCTTTTTGTTGAAGTCCGTAATGGCGCTGCGGTGCAAAAAATTTATCAATTGTTTCCAGACCTTACACTGCTGTGCGTTGAACTAAATCAGGATACTTGTTCATTTATTGGAAATGGTGAAATGTCGCCAGACCTCCAGAAAAAAGAGAGCATTTCCAATGAGTGTTTTACGGGGATCCCGGATGAAGAAATACAGATCATACAGGAACAGGAATGTGGTTGTCATGTGACCAGGTTTGCGGAAGAGTCCAGAAGTTGTTGGAATATAAGATGTCTCAAGAGTAAGTTGTGATATAATAGCGCATAGGTAGATTACCATTTTAATAATACAATTTTAATAGAACATTTAATAAAAAATGTTTTCATGTTCACATAGATCTTTCCAGTCTCTTGCTTCGACTTCCAAACACGGTCAATAACACCGCCCTGGTTGAAGGAATCTGCGAGCTGGAAAATTTAAAGAATTTGGTACTGTTACCGTTTTACAATGAGGTTAGTTGTAATAATATCAATATAATATATATTCACCAAAAATATATAAAAAGATGGAGCCATTTTGTATAATTTGTGTATTTTAAATAATTAGTCAGAAGAACCTGTTAAATGGTGCTTGGGGGCGATTGTTGACAGCTTTCCAAAGCTCAGAACGTTAGTCACCTCAACAGCAGTGGAGTATTCCAAGGATGATTTACAGTATTTAGCAAAACGTAATCCAAATTTGGTGCATAGAAAAAAACCTTAACAACAATAATTAACATGTTTTATGCTAGTTTCTTAAAAATCATGTTCTCTCTCACACGCCAGTCAGTACTACTCGTACTCTTTACAATTTAATATATATTACTATATTCGTTTGGTGCCATATCGCTGTACATATTTGTGTAAACATGTAATCCAATAACTAAATAAAAGTTGATGTTAAAATAAATTATGAAAAAATATGAGAATTTTTATTACTAGAGATTTATTTAATCGTGTATTATTGCCGATACGTGAACAACACTTCAGTGCAGTAGTTCTCGAAGTAAAGGACTGTAGATATTTTCCATTGAAGATATTTTATATTATGTCAGATTTGTCATCAATATTTTTTCAAAATTTGATATTAATGTGAAATGTATACAGATGTGATTTTGAAGCATCAACCACCAAGCCCGTAACCATTAAACGTGTAACTGGATTCGATTCTTTTTGTATCATTGCCAATCATTTGCTCGCTAAGCTGCATCTTTAATACGCATATATGCTTGAGCCAGGTACCACGGACCGAGGTCCACCTGTTGACTGTGGAAGTATAAACTGATGTACTGAATTGACAAAAAATCCAATATAACAGCGGTGAAATTAAAATCTTAAGGCAAAACTGCACATAACGTACAACAGCACTGAATCTTTTGTTGTGTATTTACCGTATAATATGACGCATGCATGTAGGAGCAGCAACTTATTATACGCAGGCCTGTGATTCGAGTTAAATAAACACAAGTGAGATTACA
>JAHZNB010000820.1:0-23307 GCA_027744295.1 Callyntrura guangdongensis | reverse complement strand
CTCTTGTGTAAACCTGCTGTGATTTGTCATTGTCTTGTTTTAGCAAGATTAGATTCCTTTCTTTCTAGTATTACGGGTAGTGTATCTCCAGTCTCCCGAGCAAGTGACATATGATTCTGAAGTGTCTGGGTTGAGTAAGAGTAATCTCATATTCATATTATGTAGTAGTAGTACCAGTACGTAAGGAAACCAGTTGATAACTTATAACTTACACGCAAGATGATTGGAACTTATGAACTATTCAATTTCGTTTTATTATACCCACCTTACGTAAGACAAAACTATCGGAAATAATGTCTAATCTTCTTATGATTGTGAATACTGTGATAGCACTTATTGATTGCAGTCATTCGCTATAAGTGACAACATACATGGAAATAATGTATTCTTTTGAAATATGTTACTGTATACATGGCACTGATGTGTATGTACTGCCGTTGAGTATGGGGCAATAAAAATAAATAAAGTTCAATTCGCTCTCTTTTTCAGATCCATAACATGTATGAATCTACTTCTAATATATGCAAAATACATAGACATCTATGGTGTACACCTGTACCTAATCGTTCCAGTAAGTAGTACTGATCTGATCTTACTGATGCCATTTAATTAATTGCCAATTAATAATTGGAGTTTCCAATTTGGAGATTTTCGTGCGAAACTTTTAATTTTATTTTTTTGAATTGCCAGTTGCAGTTATCAGTTATAACAATTCGCTAAACTAATATGTAAATTCACTTAAATAATACAATAAAATATTTAATTTTTTAATGTATTACAAACAAATTAATAACATGTATTAACTCTAAAATGCATACATACATGAACATTATAAGCAACACAAAACAAAATATTGACCTTCCATGTAACATAAGCATCCGAAAAATAATACAATAAAAAGTGAATGAAATGACGCGGATTATCATATTACAAATAAATTAACGATTTGTATTTCGTGGAACTTTTCTGTTTCTATTTCTATTTTTTACGTTTGTAGCTTCATAAAAATTACTTCCTATTTTCTTTTGTTTATTTTCTCTTTCTAGTCGTCTTTTCTGTTTACTTGTTAATTTGTTTAATCTGTCCTTCTTAGCCCCAATTTTTACAGTTTTTGCAGCACCTTCCTTATCACTGTCATCTTCTGAAAATGGGGCAGACCGTTTAAGACTTTGCACTGGAGGAAGCTCCACTATTTCAAAACCACCAGACTTTTTTAATTTCTTAGCTGTCAAACTAACAGTCTTTACAGGGGCGCTTTTGTTTCTTTTCTTCAGGGATTTATACATTTCCAGTCTTCCATCCTCCGAGTCATCATCACTTTCACTGGTTAATGAATCTTGGCTAGGTTCATTTGAAACTTTCTCCGTGTTTTCTATTTCCTTAATATCATCGTCGTCATCATCCTGATCCTCACAATCGTCCTCATTCTCGCTATCAAACACACCTTTTTCCTCATCTAAAGGCTTTACATCTTCATCTTCATATTCCAACCCAACAACTATTTTCTTAAGGTTTTGTGCTACAGTTGGTTTATCGCTTTTTTCTGTTTCTGTATTTGAAATACCTTCCGATTTTGGTTCTTGGTCTTTTTGATCAGTCTTTGGGACATGAGTTGTTACATCGATTCCTTTGTGAAGATTCAAAACGCCTAAAATATACTTTCTAAGAAATATAATGCCGGCTTTTATGTTAGTGGAAGTGTGGAAGAAAAATACCTGAATTATGACATCTGAAGAGTCGATGACTTTGTAAAGTTCATTCCAAATCCGCTTGCTTTGTCCAGCAGCCATGACCCATTCTCTTGGAGCTGCCCACATATCCGGAGCTTCTCGAACAAGATCTCTGTCCTTGGATGAGTCGTACGTCTCCCCTTGCTGTTCTGCCCTTTGAATTAAATCCGTTAGTTCAGACACCATAAGGTTAGGACGCTTCCTCCTTTTCTTCTTCCCAAATACATTATCGAACGTTTCAGTATCCAAAATATGAACCCTAGCTTGTTTAGACTTTGCTTCCAACAAAGTTATGGGTAATTTAGTTGCACGCATCACAACCTGAGAACAAACAAAAAAAAATTAATTTCAAAGAACATAAATTGAAATAGTAAATCGATGCTACAATTACGTACTTGGTATGGGTCCTTCTGTGCTTTTCCAAGTTCCTCCTGAAATTTTTCAAGTGCGCCTTGGGATTTTCAAAGAACATAAATTGAAATAGTAAATCGATGCTACAATTACGTACTTGGTATGGGTCCTTCTGTGCTTTTCCAAGTTCCTCCTGAAATTTTTCAAGCGCGCCTTGGGAAATAGTCTTGGAGTTACCAAACCACTTAATATTCGGTTCAATTCGAGCCACCGATCCGGAGGGCAGAGTTGATTGGAACGGAGCTGCTTTGACTATTTTTCCTGTGCGATCCCTCTTAGGTTTGAAATTCTTGTACATTTGCAATCTCTTTATTGTTGCCTTATCCCGAGGTTTCGCTACCCCTTTCAATGTGCTTACTTTCCTGTCGGGATTCATACTGTGATTGCTTTTCGAAGTTAATTGTTGCCTTATCCCGAGGTTTCGCTACCCCTTTCAATGTGCTTACTTTCCTGTCGGGATTCATACTGTGATTGCTTTTCGAAGTCCCTGCTCGGGACTTCTGCTTTGGCTTCCTGCTTTTCGGCATTTTTATAACTTCAAATTCCTTAGATCAGGCCTTTAACTAAACTTGACTTTATGACCAATACTTCTGCACCAATAAGTATAATTATAAAATGTATTGTGAACGTTTGAATTTTTATAAACGATCACGCACTTCAAAGTGGAATCGATATAACCGGAGCACAATACGTTATCGTTTCTTTTTCGTTTCACAATTTGCGAAGAAAATAAAGATCAATTAATTCAAAATAAAAGTATGAAATTCACCATCTGTGAAATATTTTGAAGATATTATAAAATTCAGTGTCAGAGTGAGCAACATAAATTCCAAACTATTGGTATGCTACCAACTACCATTTTATAATGCAAATGCACATGTTTATCAGCAGCCAAAAGAACCATGTGAGAAGTATAAATTGAGAATTGCGGGGAAAGTATTTGACTTCATGACGGAATGCATATGCATTCACGAAGGTGCCGTCGGATCACACGCACAGCAAAGCTTTGCTGAACATGTGTTGTATTGTATTGCATGCACGCTTGATTTGGGCATGGCCTAAGTAAAGTAACTAACAACTTTAACTATAGTTATGTCGCCAGTAAATGTTCATAAATGGTCAATCGATGCAATGGTACAGAGCTACGAGTATGATGCCATTCCATTTTAGCTGGTTATTTATTTATTATTTGTGCATTATAGTTGCAACACGAATAACACGATATTAAAGGAAACTAATTTCATGGAATGGAGTGGTTCCGTTCATGACATCAGAAAAATTAGTTAAAAAATTCATGCTTTTATTTCAAAATAACAAATGTTATAAGTTATACACAATACTACCGGCAAAATGATTTTTCCTCATTTATCGGTTTCCCTGCCGTGTACTCGTAACTTCCATCCAACGTTGTTTTTAAACTTTCTTTAACTACATTATATGCGCATGTTGTATGTATCGTATGGATGCATTAACCGGTTACCAATATCTCGTAGTATATCATTTTATTTGAAATTGAAATAGTATTGAATTAACATCAAGGACGACTGTTTTTTAAACAAAAGATTAAATGGGTTAAAACACGCTATGATAACTAAGTATATTCACAAATTCAGATATGTACAAATAAAATTTTACATTCTTCCTGAGAAAATAAGAAACACGATGCTACGGACTACCTTATACATCTTATGGAATCATTTTTGTTTTAATCGTTTGTCATATTAAAGAAAGATATAACATGGTAAAAATCAATAACAAAAAATACGATGTAGTATCGTCATAAAACTGCTCACACCAATAGTTTTTCGATTTCTCGCTGAATAGTCTGTATCTGAGGTTTTAGTTGCGAGCCCTCATTAGATGTTACAGATGCGGCAATAACAGGCCGGGATACGCCGCAAGCTCGTCCAAGGGCTGAAAAATACAATACAAAAATGTCGATGAAAGCTTCCCAATTTATGATTTCAAACATTAATTCAAGCAATTAACTTCATAAATAATTTGACCAGACATCTTTAGACCGTACCTTGTTTGGAACGTACGAAGACGTAAGGAACGTTCTTATCTTCACAAAGCAAAGGCAAGTGTAGTAAGATTTCTAGTGGCTCTGCATCTGCAGACATCACGATAAACTCAGATTGTCCACGATTCAAAGTTTTAGTGGCTTCATTGGCTCCCTTCTTAAGTTGTTGGTTAGTTAGCAGCTTGTTGTACTAAATTTAAAATCTTGGACGTTAGTACTTGATCCGCTAAAGGATATGCTTTCGGGTTGACCTCGTCAGTAGCCTGCACATAAAAACATGTAACCGTATATATGAATTCATTATTCCGTACTGAAAATTCAAAATTCTTTGAAGCTTGAACGCAAAATGGTTGAAATGACTAACATCTAGTATTACAATAATTATTATTGTCCATTTTCGACCTAAATGATAATTGACTTTAACGGAAAAATTGAGTATTCAAATAATTAATTACCATTGTAAAATATCAACTGTCAAGTAAACTTGATCTCTGTGTTCGTCCTCTCAGCTGTATGCTTCACGGAGGAAATTGGCAGATTTCAAACTTTTATGTTCCTTGACCCTCGCTAGGTTTATGAAAATTTAAGTTTTAGTGATACACCAAATTTATTTATACTGATTGATCAATCACGAGCCCTTTTGATCTTCGTGGTGTAGGTATAGTAGAGTATCGTGTATAACACCAACACACTAACAGTACATACAAGCAAGCACTAATCGTAACATCGTAAGTCGTAGTCCTAATAAAAGCACGTTGAGATACATGCATTTAATTTCAGCGCGTTTTCTTCAATGCTTGCTTTTGACTTGGCCAATGGGAACACAAAGGGAAACGCAGCCGCTTAGGCAAGTTGGGGGAAAGGCGAGAGCGATTGAAGCAACAAAGACCAAGTTTTCAGCTTGTAAACTTACGAAAACAAAGCACGACTAGAAAAATGGGCATATAATTTTCACTCTAGATTTGCTATAAAACGAAAAGAAAGCACAATAGTAAATTTTTCTGTTGTTTATTCTCTGCTCATGCATCAAACAATGTTTCTTTTCTTTTCTTCTGGCGGCTCGTAAGCAAGATATATGCAATTAGAAATCAAAAGCATTTTGTAAATACATGTTAAGAACCTTTTTTAAAAGCTGTTTTTTTACATTTTTGAAGCGTGAAAACAACGTGTCCGAAATTAATTTTGACGGTATATTGATAGCATTCTATAATCGATTTTTAAAGAGATTTTTGTCGTCTGTTTTTTCTTACTGAAACTACTGACATGACAAGTTGGTGATTTGAGTTTTTCATTCCAAACCTTTTGAAATTGTATTTGTGAATAATTTTAAAAGGATTTTTGGTGTTACTTACTGGCTAAGAGTGAAAGTATCTGGATGCTTCAATTTTTTAACATTTAAACAAATAGTTAAGAAATAGTTTGTTGTGTGAATAACTTGGTTTGATAAGTAACAGGGATTCCATCAATTTCGTAAAATGGCGACCAAAGCAAGAAAGCAAAAGGTTCAACAGGAGCGAGCAGACGACACAGATACTGTCATCAGTGACGCCCATGACAGGACGATGGTGGAAATAGACGATGAAGAGAACTTTTTTCAAGACATTGATTTACTTCAAAATCATGGAATTGTAAGTAAATACATGATAACGATTAACGTTGCTATTACTTGTGTGTTTGATGAAAACCAGATTCAAAGTTATTAATCTTGTAAATTCAATGGTGGTGAATGTTCTTTGTAATTATATATTTTGTATTTATTTGTCTTGTAGAATGTAGCGGATATTAAAAAACTGAAAACGGCTGGAATCTGTACAGTAAAAGGGGTTTTGATGTGTACAAAGAAGAAATTATGCAACATTAAGGGCCTGTCAGAAGTGAAAGTTGATAAGATCAAAGAAGCATGCCAAAAACTTGACAGTGGGGGCTTCCTCACTGCTCTTCAGTTCAGTGACAAGAGAAAGACAGTGTTCAGGGTCTCTACTGGTTCTAAGGAATTGGAGTATGCAATTTATTTATACATCTTCATAGCTTCATACTTTCACATGCAGTGGTCCAGCAATCTTTGATTTCAATATTATCTTTGCTTTTACAGTAAGCTCCTCGGAGGAGGTATAGAATCGATGGCCATTACAGAAGCGTTTGGGGAATTCCGTACTGGAAAAACTCAACTCTCTCACACACTTTGTGTTTCTTGTCAAATGCCTGGATCCAGTGGCTACTCTGGAGGGAAAGCCATTTTCATTGATACTGAAAATACTTTGTACGTCATAATTTTAAGTGGTAAATTAGGATTATACATTATATGAAAGTCATCACAACTATCGTTGTAAAATATAGTCGACCAGACAGGCTAAGGGACATTGCCGACCGTTTTAGCCTTGATCAAAATGCAGTTTTGGACAATGTGCTGTATGCTCGCGCTTACACCTCTGAGCATCAGTTTGAACTGTTGGATTTGGTCGCAGGGAAATGCCATGAAGAAGCAGGAATTTACAAGCTTTTGGTAATACTTTTATTTACTTTGTTTGATTTTTAGGCAGTTTTGTGACATTATAAAAATTTCGAAGCTTTTTGAATTTTTTAAGATTGTTGACTCCATAATGGCATTATTTCGAGTCGATTTTAGTGGAAGAGGTGAACTCTCAGAGCGACAGCAAAAGTTGGCTCAGATGCTGTCGCGATTGCAAAAGATGTCCGAAGAGTACAACATGGCTGTATTCGTTACGAATCAAATGACCTCTGATCCTGGAGCTACTATGAGTTTTCAAGTATGTCTGTTGTTATTATTGTTATGTTTTAATTATGTAACCAATCGGTTTAACCCATGTTAACGTAACTAAAATACATAATAGGTAGATCCCAAGAAGCCTATTGGTGGCAACATAATGGCCCACGCTTCAACTACTCGTGTTTCATTACGGAAAGGTAGAGGTGAGATGAGAATTGCCAAAATTTATGACAGGTAAATATAATTTACTTATGTATATGCCAAATCAGAAGGATATATTGTTAGCATAGAGCTCATATTCCATTTTTTCATTTCGCCATCATCATCAATCATCATGTATGTACTGGTAATGCCTTTTGTTTTATTTCATAGTCCTGATTTGCCGGAATCTGAAGCAACATTTGCAATTACGACCGGCGGTGTTGACGATGCAAAAGAGTAGAGATCAGGAACCGAAACCACGTTCATTTTAAAAAGCCAGACATTGTTTCCATAAAATATGTAAAATGTGTATGTTTTGTCTGTTCTTATTAGTAATTTGTTAAAGCTGTACCAAATTTTTAGCATTGAACCATTTTCATTTTATTTTTGTTTACCTAAATTTTGTAAAGTAAACACGGCTGTTAGTGTTACTGTTAGGTTAATATTTAGTCATTTCAAGCTTGTTAGATCAGATGATACAGATTTTTTTTTGAAATTGCTGTTATGGTTGCACACTACATATCTTATTGATATCTATTGCCTAAGATTACTATAGCTACTTCAAACTGTCAGCGATAATGAAACGGTAGGGAACGAGATCCAAGGTTACAGTGTCTGTTTGAATCGATTCTGAAGAAACTGGGGACGAATTCTAATTCAAATTTAGTAAAAATAATTGTATTTATATTTAACACGGGTAATATATATATGAACTCTATGAATGATATAAAAATAAAATTGCTGTTTGCCTTTCTAGAAATTATTACACTCTTCTGTTCTTCTAACTTTACTGTCAATAATTTAGACCTTTTTGATTCAAATAAGTTTTATAGTCATACTGATATAGTGATATACACTATACAGGTACAAATTACAAATGGTGCAACTGGTTCTTTAACAAATGCATAGGAAAATTTTGAAACCAAATATGCACAGCATTATTAAGTGACGAAAGCCCCTTATTAACTTTACGTTGTATGTCCGTGCGATAACTGGAAAACGGTTTCGAATTTTGAGATTCTGTCCTGTTTTCACCAATCGGTTTCTTATCCCTAAGGCTCCTCTGGGAATGATTTTGGAGTTTCCAGGTGAAGCCATGTGGCGCTCTCAAGTTCAGGTACACAGGTAGCCTATGGTCTCTTGTATGAGTACACAAAAGCTTGACCCCCTAGGTCGAAGGGATCAATGGTCATGTAGACGTATCTCTGGTATTTATAGAGCGATTTGCATCAAAATTTGTGTACAGGTAACCTATGGTCTCCTCACAAAAGCACACAAAAGCATTAAAAAGGCGGATCAGAAATTAACAGAACAAGGCCGGGGTAACTTGAGACAGAGTAATCAGAATCAGAAAGAGACCAGAATAATGACAAACAATGCAAGCATTGTTAGACTTGTTATTATGCGGATGAAAGATATTTCATCGGAGTAATTTAAGGTGTTTGTCTGTCGTCCCTGGGGGTCATTTGGGGGTCAAATATTAAACTTTAGCCAAATTAGCTCAAATTTTGTATAGCGATACCAGATCAACTGACAAGCCAAAATATCAACTTTTTATCAATTCAATTAGCTTGTTATCAATACAAAGCGTTCATCTGCGTCTCTACTGCTGCAATTATAGCGGGTTTATTTTAGAAGGAAGTTAAGCTTGAAAAAACTTTAGCTAGTATAAAACGTAAGACTCAAACGCACACGAAGCAATTTATTGTAAATGTAAATGACCAACAATTTTCAAACGGACAAACCGTCAACTATTATTTACGTAGATCGGTATACCGATACTGTTGCCAGCCAATTTTGCTTACAAGGATACCGTTTTGTTATGAAAACGCCAAATCAAAGATACTCCACTAACACGGGAACTACCCGAAGTGAATTTCAAGGAGACAAAAATGAAAATACATGTCTTGACTAGTTTTTTATGCTGATTCTAACGGTCGGACAAACCGTCAACTATTATTTACGTAGATCGGTATACCGATATATACTGTTGCCAGCCAATTTTGCTTAGTAGTTTATAATCCTGGCCAAGGATGTAAAAAGTTTGGAATTGGATCACGTTATATAGGTGTACATGTACATGTACACGTCCTAATTGCGAATATATTTAATTTCAGCAAAGAATGTCTTACCGTATTTAACAACGGTAACTAGTAATCGCTGTGGTCGCGTATGAAACTACCGAAGTGATGAATTCATGGTTAAATTTAGATATTTTTCCTTTTATCGCTTCCCATGCTCGGTATTTAAGATCACGTAGCAGTAGAACGTAAAATACTAATAAAAAATCTCTATACATATAGTAAACCCAAGCCCGGTTTTTAAAAACAAGTTGACATTTTTATTGGACATTGTTATCATATTTAATAACATATTAAATGCATAGCATGTCATGTAACACCAATAAAACCTAATATCTGGATTGGATACCACCGATTGAAAAAGTTTTGCTGGTATTGTACTATCTCGTTACAAATTTCAAAGTTCATAATGTTTTACAACTAGCAATAAATTTACGACAACGAGCTAAATTCTAAATACTTAAAGCGTACATTTTTATTTAAAAATTGTCCTTATCCAAAACTGCAGTTAATTATACTTATATGTTAGCATTTCGATTTATGTATAAGTATTTTATTATAGCTCAAATGCTGCATGGTGTAGTGCATGCGCTTTAGCTCATTATTTCAATACTATAGTTTTCGTGAGTACAAGATACTACAGTGTTAACTGACAACCAGTTCATATCATTGTACCAAGAGCGAGGTAAAAAAGTTTTTGTTACATAATATAGTACGCGTATAATGTAGACGGACTAATATAAATTATAATACATAATTTTTTTTATTATTACTATTCCCACTATATTGACATTTAGTAATTAATAAAACGTTAATAATGCAAACCAATCAACAAAGCTTAGTCGAATAATACATATCGCGGGCATCTATGTATATGAATGACAATTTACCATTTATTATAAATTATAAATTATGACTAACAGAGTGTGTGTATCGGATGTACAAATTATGGCAGTATCAGTTTAAAAGTGGACATTTCATGGAATTTAAACATTTCACTTACTCAGTAGTTAAAATAAAACAAGTCCTCAAACTGGATTCTTATAGACTACATAAGAAGCTATCTTATCATAACTTGCTTTTTTATATTACATACCTACACGGATAATTTACATTTGCGAAAATTCGTTTCGCATCGCCACTACTGGTTTGCATTGTATCAACATCATATAGCTACTAGTTACTAGTAATATCGTTTATTAGTCATAATAACATTATCTTTTCCCTATACAACTACTGTGTAGGAGCAGAACTGTAGCACAGTATTCCGGGGCTTGGGAAATCAGGCCTCGAGACGGTATAACTGGCAGATTTAACTAATCTTTGGAATATAATGGGGGAACAGTTGAGTTCCGTGCAGAATGTAATTAAATCTTACATAAAATTGGCTCTAAGTATTGTTTATGTTCCCCGAGTCACTAGTGTAATAGTAAAAGTCTAATGTAGGGAATAAAACTTTTATTAAAGGGAAAGTCACGGTTACAACCTATTTTCCAGATTAATCGATACAATCACGTCTCGATTAACGCTTAATGCAATATTCCAGGAACTAAGGCAAATAAATTGGTTAATTTCGAGCCAGGACTGGAAAATTAAAATAGCTTAAAATTAAATTTAGTAAAAGTCAGTTATAAAATTATAAATTTTAAAATATACCTAAATAGAGAAACATGGTATATAAAAAACTTTTAACGTGGTTTTATGGCTGTAGAAATTAAAATTAAACAGAGCAGATCAGATCAAGTTTGGATATAAAACACACTAAAATGCAAAAAAGTGTTCATTGTAAGATTTTGTAGTTATAATTACGAAAAGAAAAATCTNTTCATTGTAAGATTTTGTAGTTATAATTACGAAAAGAAAAATCTTACACCTAATTACAAACCGACCATCAATATGGACAAAATTTGTACAAACACAATTCTACATAAATGTGCATTTCTCGTTTTATGGCAAGATTTATTTTGTTATGCTCGCCCCTTAAATATTTGTTGCTTTCGACTCCATCAGCACTCTATAAGGGGAGTGGCTATGTGCACTATTGCTACTTCCTCCAATACTCTGCGGGTAACCTACACCGTGGTTATGAGTATGCGCATGTGCATGCGTATGTGTTGTAACAATTCTTCCAGGGCCAGCGTTTCCATGGAAATGATTGTGCCCCATATTTGGGGTCCCCATCCCATTTCCATTCATTAATCCCTGAGGCTGCGCTTGTTGAAAACTGTGAAGCGTCTGCTGAGGTGAAAACCTGCCTCCGTTTACCAAATTGGCTGGAGTGCCACAGTTAACTGGACAATGTACAATAGGCGTACTTTGATACGCGACGCAATGACTGGGTGATTGCTGTTGTTGTGGCATATTTTGTGGTGTTCTAGGATAATGCGGTCCCTGTCCTTGCTGTTGTTGCCATGCAGCAGAAATGTTTGTTGAATTAGTGTTATTACTGGTAGGACCTGTATTACTGCTTTGGTGACTACTCATTGAATTGTTGCTAGCACAACTGAGACTTCCTGGAGCTGCCATCATCATTAAACTTGCTGCTGGATAGTTCATTAAATGTTGACTAAAGTGGGAATTCGGCCCAAGTAAGGGTAGCAACCACTGTTTAAGCCTGCTGTGTAATTCTTCAAAAGACGGTCGTCGATGCGGAACCTCTGCCCAACACTCTACCATGAGAGCGTACATTCTTGGGGGGCATAAATCAGGACAAGGTAGGAGCTGCCGACTTCTTATCATTTCAATAACCTCTTGGTTACTGTATCCGTAGTAAGGTTGTAAACCGTACGAGTAAATTTCCCAAAGAACCACCCCAAATGCCCACACATCGCTCTCGGTGGTAAACTTTCCATAAAGTATAGATTCGGGTGGCATCCACCTTACTGGCAAGAGAGACTTGGTCTGAACTCTGTAGTAGTCGCTAGAGTAAATATCTCGCGATAAACCAAAGTCTGAAATTTTCACTGTCAGATTTTCTCCAACCAGAGCATTTCTAGCGGCAAGATCCCTGTGAACGTAGTGATGAGCTGCGAGGTACTCCATCCCGGCGGCGATTTGAGTGGCAACAAATAGCATCTCATTAGGTTCCAAAATTTTATGATTGCTGTGTTCCGCAGTTTGATTTCCGCGAGTGGAGTCGTTTCGAGGTGAGTGGCTTATTAAATACTCGTGAAGATCACCCTGACTCATGTACTCAAAAAGCATGCAACGAGGTTCTTCTTTCGTTACAACACCAAGTAAACAAACAATATTAGGATGCTTCAATTCCGCCATTAGTTCTGCCTCTCGGAAAAAGTCTTGACGTGTTTTCGGTGTGGCTGAAGCTTTTAAAGTTTTAATAGCAACTCGCATTAATGGATCGCCTGGGCGGAGGATGGCTTCTCCTTTATAGACTTTACCGAAGGCGCCTTCTCCCAACTCTTGAAGAAACTGAACGTTTCCTGTGGGTATTTCAGGGGCTTTTGCCTGCGAGGATTTCCGTAAGAGACTTGACATTTCTAATCCTTGCATCGAGCCACGAGAACCGACGGACTTTGTGGCAGACATTTTGGACCGTGATCGACGGCAGCAGCAAATCAAGCAAATTAACAGCAGCCCAAAGATGAGCGCCGCCACACCACCGGTAACAGGAACCCAAATTTTACTCTCTGGAACAAAATTTAATATAAGACATGTTTATACTGCAATGCTATGTCATGTTATACTTAAATTCATAGTTGTAAATTTTATGTAGTGGAGCCTCGATATAATTTCTCGTTGTTGATGATGCGTTTATACTAAATATCACAAGTGTCAATAATAATTTCGTCATGCGATAGTATAAAATAATCTTCTAACGGAAATTTACTTACCGTAGCCAAATATTCCACATTTCTGAACTTTGCAAGGTTCCCTTCGAAAATGTTCTGAATTTGAAAAACACCACGGCTGCTGTTCAATTCCTGCCGGATTGCGACAGAAGTTGTGACCACCCATCTAAAAACAAAAATATTTTTAATTGACCTCACTTTACAATCATGATTGCTAATAATAGAGCTTTGGTTTTCATCCTTAATCAGTCTCACCAATTCTGGGTAGTCTGACGATTTGAAATTTAACTGATGACTCCACGGCCGACAAGGTTCTCCAGACTCAGTTTCTCGTACAGTACCTCTATACGCCATCCCCTTTTGCTTGTAGCACGCATGGTCCTCAACAATTGGTGTTAAATGTGGTAGCCCCAATCGTATACAAGTGACGCTTTCTTTGGATCCCAAAGGGGGTAGATCGGCACATTCTGGAATAGCCAACTGCTGCCCAATTAAAGGATGTCGTTTTGCCAACGCGTACTCCTGTCGACACAAGTCATGCTCCAGAAGCTCACACTCCTCGCGGCATAGTCTCCGAGGAGACACGAAATTAATATTTTCTTCCGGATTACCAAAGTTATCCGGACACAAAGGAAATGCGGAATAGCACAGAGAGGGTATCGCAAATTCAGAACAACGTGCGGAAATATCCCTAAAATTTTGTAATTACGTCTCACGTCAGCAAATACACTATTTTAAGAAAATGTGATATTGTTCGTAGAAAACATTGACTTTGTACTTTTACAAGCTTACTCAGAATGTTGAATGACCTTCAGCGCCTCTTGCAATTTCGACTCAATCACACCTTGACTTTCTTCGGAGTGTACATAAATGGTGCGGTTTTCAATAAAACGCTTGCAGACGGTACCCTTATAAACCTATTTGATTTATAAAGTCCATTAATAATAATGCCCATGTACATTTATCTTTACATTATTTCAATTAAAAAGTTGTCTTTCAATTTGATTTTTACCTGACAAATGCCCTCGCCATCCCTTGGCGGTTGGACATGAGCTCGTCCACCCATATCAACCAATCCAGTGTTTGCCATCATTGGAACATGATGAAAACTGTCAATCCGATGAATGCTACGGAAACGTAATTGCGGAAATAAATTAGCCGTATACTTTTTTGTATTTTGTATTTTGTCACAAAGTCACAGTTTACTCCTCCTCCACAATGAACACTTTTTGTCAAAGACACTTTGTTGAGTTCCCTGATTTAAATTCCTAATTTTAAATATAAAAGTAGAAAAGTACAAAAAACTTTCGGAATTTCTCTTTCCGATGAAATCTCAACTACTGTGTAATTAATTTTATAAAAAAGTGTAAAAGCTACAAGCTACTAATAACTTGCTGGTCTATCACTTCATTTTGTGTAACCCAATATCCTTTTCTTTCCTCCTCTCCTCAATCAAATACAATACCATTTTTATTATTTTCTAAAACTGTCTCTTTTCCATATTTATCTCACGCCTTTTGTGACTTGTGCTACGATTGTGCTTATCTTCAGTCTTTTCATGTAACAAATTGAGTCTATCTACACTTCTAAAATTCCCCTTTTTTAATGAACAATTTTTTATCCAGATCTCATCTAAGCTATATAATAACACTAATAAATTTGTGTAATATCCTTCCCTTTCTCACGACAATGTATATACTGGAGAACTGCCAACTAATTAAAATATTGTGTCGTCTGTGTACTAATACTACAACATAATATATTCACACAACAACACACACGAGAATTCATCTTCTCTGGAATTCAAGGGCAGGGCCAAAGGCAAAAAAGTATTACAAGGAAAAAAAGTTTCTGTATCAATGTACAATCGACATCATCTACAACCCTGTGTACAGGATTCAGTGTTGACAATCGCTAAACATATTTTTATTTTCTTTTTCCAGAATATATGTTCTGCTTAATAATAGTGAACTGATGCACCTTTGCCAGATACTAGACTAGAGAGAAGTTTGAGATTGTACATGACAAGGTACGAGCTACGAGCGTGTAGTAAGTTATCTAGAAAAAAATACGAGCAAGACGGGAGAACGAGAAGGGTGAGATTCTAGGAAGAGATCTGTCATGTCTTTGGTAAAGAAGCAAAGGAGCAGAGTGAATCCACTGGCATATTTGTTCGGTTTTGCTCGGAGAGTGTTTCTCTCGGAGTCTACTTTACAACTTATGCTCTTTTTAAATGCCTCTCTCTCCCACACTACACACACATAGGTATATACGCACATCTGTAGCTACTCTTTTGAAGGGGAGTTAAATATTTTCGTACACCTTATGGGATCCTACATTGTTCATGACGTAGTCATAACAGTCCCTGTTCTTGTTTTCCTGCTTCTTTGCATAGTTGCATGTTAACGCTGCCCCAAGCTTGAGTATATTAAGCCGACATATGAAATCCGATATAGAGATTGTCCCTTTGCTGTTAATAGTTGGGGAAGAAAACGACAACTCTGACGCACTTCATGTATGCACATCCCCAGTTTTCATTCATGTCGAATCACACTACTACACTGCAGAGATGAAGATGCAGTAACCTTTTTAAGATATACACCAGCATCATACCCGTACCAGAGTGGACGTCGGTATCGTAGCGTGTTTCAGTTTTCAGGTCAGTTTATATTTGTAGTATGTAAAAGAAAGGTTCATAATGATAAGTCCAAAGTCTAGTCCGTCTTATTGCATATGAATCATCATCATAACGTGTATGAAGTAACTCGGTTATGTACGCACTTTAAAGGGAATGACGAATTAGGATGGTGTTTCTTTGATGCACTGTTGTGAAACCTAGGTAGGTTCGTAGGCTTATGCGTTTTTCTTATCATGTCAACCCTGCGTTGACAGCATAGCGTAGCATAGGTTGTGCTCGTCAGAAACGTTTTATGGGTATGTAGTAAAATAAAAATCTGTGTACTGTGGAACACTATTTTTAAAGGTACATTGTTAGTAGAGGAAGGATTACATTACTTGTTTGTGTGCATGTTATGGTATTTTACACTTGGGTAATAGTAGTTACAGTACATGGGAAACAAAAATCTTCAGACCGAGTGAAAAAATATCTTTGTCTTCCACAACCACACTCATGTCTACACTTGTTTGTTTAACTCTCCCCTTCCTCGAATGAAGCCTGATGTATGACGCTCATATTTTTTCATATAACCAACGTTTCTGACATAAACTGCATATCGTACAGAATGCCATATTTTACATGTTAACTGTGATGATGATGATGAATATTTATGCCTTAATGTGACAAGGATAATCTCACCTCCTTTTGTTTTTTAATATATAGTTAATATATGCATTGCAGCTATATTTATTCACGCTGCAGTTTGAGTTAGCGTAAAATAAAAAATTTGGCATGATATTTTATGTATAACTGATTAAACTAAACAAGGATGCACGATGCAGGGATGCACAATGCAGGGAATTGAAACATGCATAATCTAAGCTTTGTGAACACTTTACCAAACGTTCCTTTACCTAATAAACATGACCTTAAAACAAACCTTAAAATTTGATTTAAAACATGTATTTAAATAAAATATTTGTGTACCACTGCTATTTTCTGTTTTGATACTCACCTTCCTGTTTCTCCAATTTCGGGAAACGACTCAAAAGCACTAGGGAAATCTGGAATGACGCCGGAATCCAGACCTGTTGCAATAAAAGACAAACAAAATTGATTAAAGTCTTTTATGTAAAATCATGTAGTATTTTAATAAAATTAGAGTAATATATAGTTAGCGTTACTACAGTGGGAAAAATCTTACCTTCCCCCGTAATTCTAACCAACAATTAAAATTGCCATACCTATAAATTAACTATTCCGTTTTTTATAACTTTAACAAAGGTGACCTTGGTGGCCACTGCAAAGCCTTTGATACCATCACCACTCTACAATAATTTTGAATAGCATGTTTCAAACAATCCAAACAAATGCACACACCCACTTTTGACTGAAGAAGGTGTGAACGAGTGCTCTCATTCATGACTTTAAAAAGCGTGAACTGATTTTTGCGTGGGTTGCAGGCTTCGATTTTTGATCTTAAAAAATCCAGGTTGACAGATAGCTGTACGTGTGCAATCTCTACCAACTGGACATACTTTTCTCCACTATAATTTTTTCGATGCTAGAACGTCAATCGTCAATTAAGGCGGCAGCATACACTGTAAAGGAATGACTGATGGCCCCAGAAATATTATGACAAGCCCATTTTTCTATGCTGGTCACCGACAACATAAAAAAACAGTTACCTACTTGGTAGCACGAACTAAATACTTGTATTTTCCACCAACAGATTCGTTCGAGTAATAACAGAGGGTACACAATTTTAAACACCGCTAACCGTTCTGTATATAATGAAATGATTGCATCGTTATTCCATTGAGACTTTTTTTTTATCCGAAATCGGAAAAACTCAAAATTGCATTCATTCATGCAGTACTACTTCCAGTTTCTTTTAGTTTACTCGCTTTCCTAGTATTTGATTTGACATCCGCTCATTTCATTCCATCTCACATACAAAAGATTCCAACATTTCCACATTCACACACGACCTGTCATTTTCTATAGCTCACCAACTCACCCAACATTCATTGCAGCGAGTGAGTACGCAACCAACCAACCTAACTAAACCCGCTACCAGCCGTGGTGCACTGCACACACTGTGCTGCTGCTTGCACTCGTCGAAAAATAAAATGCACATATGAACTCCCTCTCTCACACACACAATACACGTAAGTACATGGTAAATGAATCTGTTTGCCTTCTTTTTTCTGCAAAATGATTGATTACAGTTCCTTTTCCCTTCTTCTCCTCGAAAAACAAACTTTTCTTTTCATATTCAGTCAAATACACACAGAAGCTTGCATGTAAATGCAATAGCAAACCCACATTTACTCCACCCCTCCCGCAACCCTCCCATTTCCATTTATTCTCTTTCCTCCTCTTATTTCATTTTGACAGTTTTGTGAGATTTTAATGAGTTTTTAAAAAGGATTTTTCTCCCTTTGAAATTTTGCTGAACCAGCCGTATGACAAAATAATTTTTTCTCTGTTTAACTCCAAGTTATGCATATCGAGCAAAAACGTGACGGCCGATTTCTTAGCCTGTAGCAACACTAGACACAAGCGGCCCAGACGTTTCTTCTCTAAGAGAAACCCTAGACCTCCTACCACTTCTTCTTCTTCTTCTGTGGAAAGGCTTAGCTGGTTAGGTATTTTAGTTTTTTCAACATAATAGAGTATAATCACAGTCGCATCACCCTTTTTGCCTGTTGGTTAAGGCAGTCAATAAGCGTTCCTCATTTCAGGAATTTTATGACTGATGCCGAACGATATCCCTCATAATAATATTACTTATTTGAACAAAAAATACCTTTGTCATATGCCACGTGTAATACTTACCTAAATTATGCCAACGACAGTGTTCGTAACTCATTGCTGTAAGAACAACCCTTCGCTCATCCCTGTCTGTGTACGAGAATCGGGTTGTTTTTACGGGTTTTTACTCTTATTGTTATACTTTTTAGTGTCTCGTAGTAAACCAAAATATTTAATCCACTTTTGACATCCATCAAACTCTTTTGTCAGGACAGGCAAATCCATCCATAGACAGGACGGAGTCATTCATCATCATCATTCTTTTGATATATTATTGGAAAACGTTTCCATTTTATCCTTCTCCCTTGCTGCTTGCCTCTTTCCATGTTTCGCCAATGTCAAAGTGAAATCCATGCAAAGGCACGTTCTTCGTCGGCATTCCACTACGATATTTTATGTAAATTAGTTAGTTTTTCCACACACATATAAGTGCTACTGCTACTGCTCCCATCATCATGATAATCCCCCGCGGGAAGACACCGGAAGTTTCAATATTATCTTTTTAGCTGGAAACGTGCCATTGTGTATTATCCGTTCCCATATTTTTATACTCATGCATATGAATCGCAGAGGAGGGGACGAGGACGCTTGAAAATAAAAGTCCATAAAAGTAAAGCAAAAATGATCGATTTAAACGAATCTGATATACTACTGACGAGCCTTTGTATTGAATTCCCCTCCGTCCTTAGGGCTGAAGAACAAAAAGATTCATTGGAGTTCCTTTGAACTCGAACTTGCTGTAAAAGGCCTTATGAATCTCGGTGATAGACACATGTGGACGGATAATGCGTAAAGTGTGCCCATCTCCACTTTCATGTCTGTAAACTGTACATTTTCGCCTAAAGCCACACAGCATTCTAGAAAATTCAATTCAACCGGTTACAGTCCTAGTCCTGGAGAGAATCCCCATGCTTTCCAATGGATTTTAACGATTTCCTTCTCATAAAATAAATTCCATTTATGAGCCAACAACATTTAAGACTTATGTAGTAGCAGTCTTGAACGTATTTCTTTACAAAAACGAAACCGTCTTTGTCGATCTGAGGTTACTGCACTGCGTTCCAGATTCCAGATACACAACTCATAATATTACATTGCACATGGCTTGCATTTCCGCTATTTCGTTGCTCAACTTTAAGAGCTTCTTCTTGGCAACCGATGAGTGTAATGTATTAATTTTGGTACAAGATACACGCATTTTCGTTTCAAATGAGTTGGACGAGCCTTCCGAAATTGCGCAGTTTAACTAGACAGAACAGAAGTAATAAAACTAAGCGTGCCAACAAGATTAAAGGAGAGACGCGTTCGGTACTAGCAGGGATGCTAATGTGTGATAAAATGTGTACTTAGGCAAAACTACTTCCTCCTTCTTATTTACTGAAAATGTATACTTTATGGATGATCCGAATGACGATTAATGCTGAGCAAACAATAAATTTGTTGCCCAAGGCTGACTGGTATGAATTTTTTAAAATAGACACAGGAAAGGCATAAAAATAATAGCAGAAAAAAATACGGAAGCCGGAACCATTCTCTGAAATGTATACCATTTATACAAGTTATACGTGTAGCTGCTCAGCTACCAGTATCAAAATCATAGTATAACCTTTTCCCGTTTCTGTTCCCTAGGACTCCGAAACTATGTACAATACGCATCTGAGACTTGTCGTGCAAAAGAGAAAAAAGTAACGGCACGATTACACATAGAGATGCAAATGTAGATTCTTCGAGTTTCAACGCGAACCCAAACAGAGGCGCATTTGACTACTTATACTTTTATACTGTGCCGAAATTGATGCAGAAAACGGGAATAGGAACGATAATGTGTAAGGGAGCAGACAATTTTCCAAACAAAAAGGAAAAGCAAATGGACCAATTTATATTGGTGTCTCCCCTGCAGAACTGACATCATACACTAGCTATTACCAAACGCAGTTTGAAAAGACAGGGGGCGGGTGTATTGGTGTAAGGACGTCGGTATCTACAGCATTCAATACCAAAAAACATTAGTTCATGTGTGACGTGTTCCTGTTCGTAAGACAAGACAAGACACTGGAGAGGGAGGAAAAAATCTCTGAGCTTTTATACCGGTACAATCTTTCCCGTACCCCCCACCTTTCTCTTTCTCTCTTTCTCTCCGTGTACTGGGATGAGATTTATTATGTACAAATGTCATTAAATTTGGTGGATATAGTACGTGTATATGAAATTCGGGTATGCATGTATTAAAAACTTTTTTTTGTTCATTTTACTCTCCCTGAGAGATCCAGCAGCAGCAGCAGCAGACACCCTCATTTTCCTTTCCTCAAATAGTCAATGAATTAACTGACTATTCATCGTGTCGTCCTTCTTTCACTCAAGTCGGAGAGGAGAGCTTGGCTGCTATGCACAATAAAAGGAAATGCACAATATGGAAGAGTAAGCAAAGACAAAAAGTGAATAAAAAGGGAAAAGACCGGAAAGAGAAATGGAGCGAAATGTGAGCATACAAAAGAGAACACAAAAGCGACTGTACGCATTCATTTCGAACATGTTCAAAAGAAAAACTTGTCGTAGAGATTGGAAGAGAAAAAGTGATATAAAAGAGCAATTCTTCAGGAAAAGTGCACTTGTTGTTAGTTAGTTTTAGACGCTATTGTGCTGTATATATATGCATTACAGCAGAGATTCTCGCCGGGGTCTCATCTGACAAATGAGTTGCCTACCGCAGTTTTACTACACCGGTCTATTGCTCCGTGGCTATTCTTGGCAATAATAAATTGACTGGAGGAAACAAGCCTCCAACTTTTGGGAAATGAACCTGAGCGTTGCATACAGCGCTTGGATTAAACTCGGCGTAGAGACGCTTAAATAATGCTGGCGAGTAGTACTAAGTTGTGTAGTAAGGAAGTTGGAGTCAAGTGAAAAAGAGTGACATGCTTTGTCGCATTGTGCGTACACGCCATGATGATGAGCGTCAACGAGAGAAAAGTCTAAAGGTTCCTGTGTTCATGAAACAGAGAGGAGAGAAAGCAAGAGATTTCTTTTACGTTTATTCCCGCGTAAACACACGCAAAACGATTTCCACTCGTTAACGTTTATAGTCACAATCCAGGGATAGTTAAGCAAAGGATAATAATATGGTTTATCATGGCGTGTGAGTACAATAGTATAAGGGACGTGTGTTGTGAACAGCCCCTCATTTACTTCGACTCAATAATTATGTATTATTATTATACTTGTTTCTCACTTTTCTCTTTAGAAGAACCTTGTGAACTCACTTATTTACTATAAAAGGAGAGAAGTAAACTTTTTAGTTTGTTTTATTGCTTGTTCGCCCATCCGTTATTTGTTATTGCTGTACCTAAACACTATAAAGCGCACTTGGTATATTGTTTTTATTACGGCAAACTCGCTCCATTCCTTTGATTTTCATTTACTGAGCGTAATTATGAAATGGAGAAAAAACTTTTCACTTTGTTGTTTTTTTCTGTGCTTTTGCTGGTGTCTCTTTCCTGTCGCTTTATGTAGAACCTGTTACTGGTGAAATTGGCAGCGCAACGATAAAAAGAAATATGTAGGAGCAACGGTGGCGCGTTGGCAGGCTAACGCTAAAGAAAATGTCAAACAAAAATAAAGTGAAAGTGTTATGACAAAATGAATGAATGTATATGCCTATATGGAAATGAAAGGGAAGTTAAATGAAATGGTCTATTAATTTGATATGGTTATAGTTATAGCAGAGAAGTACTACATACTTACTACTACATGTCAAATTGATATGCTATCATAGCAAATTTTGGAGAACGGCTCTCTGCGGACAAAAGTCTCAGTTTCAATTTCAGTACTCGTACATAGAGTTAGCACACGCTCTCTCTCTCTCCACTTTGTATTTTCTCTCGGCTACTCATTTGACTTGTGTAGTTAGAAGGAATCTGAGAGGTTTGAATAGCTAAAATCATTAATTTTCTTTTTTTCTAATGCGTCAGTTTAGTTCGAATGGAGTCGTAGGCAAGATTGATCGGCATCTTCACTACTATTGCTGCTGCTGCTGCTGCTGCTGGCAACGAAGAAAGTCTCGCAAAGTCATCATAGTCATTGTCGTGATAGGAATATCATTAGAAAATTGTTTAGAACTTAACAGCTGGTCACAAATTTAGGAAACGATGATTACCTTAAATCAGTAGTGTAGGTAGGAACAAGAGGTTTGTTCACATTTTGGATCCAAAGAGGCGGTTCTTTGGAAATAGCTGACAACTGAACCGTTAGTAGAATTCATTGAACTCGTTTAAAAAGGAATGTTCCTAGGAGACTTTGAGAATTCGTTCATGACAAAATTAATGAATGAATAGAGCAATGTAGTAAAGTCAGAACTTCATTTGTCATTGAAATGATTGGAAGGTAGTTTCCGAGTGGAAAGACAAACAACAATTAATAATACAATGATTTTGCTTGAGTGAATATAAAAAGAGAGTGCAAAGCTAAAAAAAAAAAGGTTTCGCCAACACTGCTGCTGTTCCATGATATTTTTAGGTGCAAACTCGCCCAAGCCCAACATTTTAGCGAATGACGTTGTGAGTTTAGGTTGACGAAATAAAATGGAAAAAATGCAGGCAGACGAAAACGTTAAACTTGTGTATACAAGGTGTTATTTTTATCAAATAGGCAGTGTTTCCAATTTTAGCACATCTACTTCACTATTGACTTTCTATAAATATTAATTGCATGTTGTGTTCTGCAACAGTGACAATCAATTGTCATTTGATTTGTTAAAAACTGATGTTCATTTGTCTCTGAAAACGTATAAACGTATTTTGAAAAGGTTATTAATACAAATCAAAAATTAACTTGATTCATGTGGTTGTCACCAAAGAGTGTCATTTCCGATCATATGTCTCCAAAGTAGGCATT